>PVJC01036967.1:0-17448 GCA_004026665.1 Murina feae | reverse complement strand
CAACGTCCCTGTCCTTGTTGCTGTAATTTGACAGTCTGTTTGATGTTGCTCTGCCTCTGTATCTATTTTTGTTCACCAGTTTATAATGGTTATTATTATCCATAGATGAGTGAGGACATGTGGTATTTTTCTTTCATTGACTGGCTTATTTCACTTAGCATTATGTTCTCCAGCTCCATCCATATAAGTTTTAAGTATACAACTTGATAAAATATCATCTGCACATGGCATCCTACAGCCACAGCCCCAAACAAAGTCTCTTTCTGTCTCCATTTATGCCCCACCCCCCTTCGCACACTTCCACTTAGGCCCTACCTCCTCCCCCTCTGGCTATCACCACTTTGTTGTCTATGTCTATGTGTAACATATATGTTTTTGGTTAATCCCTTTACTTTCTTTCATCCAGTCCCCCAATGCCTTCCCATCTGACCTCTATCAGTCTATTCCATGTATCCATGTCTCTGGTTGTATTTTGCTTGTCAGTTTATTTTGTCCATTAAATTCCACATATTAGTGAGATCATATTGTATTTGTCTTGCTCTGGCTGGCTTATTTCACTGAGCATAATGCTCTCCAGATGCACCCATGCTTTTGCAAAGTAGATTTCCTTTGTTTTAACAGCTGTGTAGTATTCCATTGTATAAATGTACCACAGCTTTTTAAATCCACTCATCTACTGATGGGCACTTGGACTATTTACAGATTGGCTATTTTAAATAACGTTTAGATATTCCCAGAAGTAGGATCATTGGGTCAAATGGCAGTTCCATTTTTAATTTTTTGAGGAAACTCCATACCTTTTTCCACAGTGGCTGCACCAGTCTGCATTCCCACTAGCAGTGTACTAGGGTTTCCTTTTCACCACATCCTTGCCCACAGTTGTCATTTGTTGATCTTTTTTTATAGCATCCATTCTAGCAAGTATGAGGTGATATTTCATTATGGTTTTAATTTGCATCTCTCTGATGATTAGTGAGGCTGAGCACCTTTTTCATATGTCTATTGGCCTCTTTGGAGAAGTGTCTATTCAGGTCCTTGGCCCATTTTCAAATTGGATTGTTAGTCTTCTTTTTGTTGAGTTGTATAAGTTGTTTATAAATTTTGGAAATTAACCCCTTACTGATGTATCATTGGTGAATATGTTCTCCCATTCAGTGGATTCCCTTTTCATCCTGTTGATGGTTTCTTTTGCTCTGCAGAAGCTTTTTAAAAATGTTTTCCTTTGTTTCCCTTGCACAAGGAGGTGTATTGGCAAATATATTGCTACTAGAGGCCTGGTGCACAAAAATTTGTGTACTCATGGGGGGGGGATGGTCCCTCAGCCCAGCCTGTGCCCTCTCACAGTCTGGGACCCCTCAGGGGATGTCCACCTGCTGGCATGCCTGGCCAGCCTCGTTGAGGGGCAGAGGGCCGTTTCAGGCTGCCCACAGCCCCTTCAGGGTTCGGGTCCCTACTGGGGTGCCTGGAAGCAGGTATCTGGGATTTATTTAACTTCTATAATTGAAACTTTGTTGCCTTGGTCCCCCACTGGAAGCCTGGGTTGTCCCTGACAACCCATGGTCCCAGCCCCGCAGGTATCTGGGGTTTATCTTCTCTAATTGAAACTTTGTAGCCTTGAGTAGAGCAGAGCCCTGGCTTCCTCCATTGCCCAGGGCAACTCCAGCTCTGTGGCCACTGTCATCTTAGCTGAGTTAATTTGCATGTTTGCTCCTGATTGGTTGGTGGGCGTGGATTGTGGGTGTAATGGAGTGGGGTTAATTTGCATATTACTCTTTTATTAGATTAGATGAGATATGTCTAATATTTGATTGCCTATGTTTTCTTCTAGGATTTTTATGGTTTTATAACTTACATTTAAATCTTTTATCCATTTTCGGTTTATTCTTGTGTATGGTGTAAATAGGTAGCCTAGTTTCATTTTTTTTGCATGTATCTGTCCAATTTTCCCAGGACCACTTATTGAAGGAACTGTCTTTACTCCACTGTATACTCTTGCCTCCTTTGTCAAATATTAATTGACCATAAAGGTGTGGATGTATTTCTGGGTTCTCTGTTCTGTTCCATTGATCTATATTCCTGTCAGGCTGTTTCGACTACGATGGTTTTGTAGTATATTTTTATATCAAGATATTGTGATACCTTACAGTTAATGAGTTTTAACAAATATATACATCTATGTAACCACCAGCATATTTGACATATAGAATATGCCTATCATCTCCAAAATTCTGTCATGTTCCTTTGTAGTCAGTTTCCTATCCTTGGCCCTAGACAACAACTAATTTATTTTCCATTGATAAACATTTGCATTTTCTGGACATTTCATATAAATGTAATTATATAATGTATGGTCTTTTGTGATTGGCTTCTTTTACTTAGCATAATATTTTTACTTAGCATAATATTTTAGAGGTATGTATTAGTACTTCATTCCTTTTTGTTGCCAAAAAAATATTCCATTGTATGAATACACCCTATTTTTTTTCACCTTGTTGAAGCACATTTGTTTCCAGTTTGGAGTCATTATTTTAAAAAAGGCTGCTATGAATATTCATGTAAATACCTGTGATTAAGTCATGTGGTTAGACTGAAAACTGTTGCCCTAAGTGACTATACCATTTTACACTTATACAAATAGTACACAAGTGTTCCACTATTTGTGTCCAGTTATATACCCTTTGCCAACACTTACCATTGTCAATCTTTTAAATTTTATTTGTATCAATGTTTACAGACGCTCCTCAAGGACATGAGTCATTTGCTTTTCCTTCTATTGGCTACTCACTATTGTGCATACTCCTACAGACTTTGAAAAATATGTAAAAAATGGGAGAGAGATATCTTCTCTCTCTCTCCCAAATTTTTGGTGGTCTTGTTTTGACAAGGCTGAAAAAAATGGGAGGAGATGCTTCATTGGTGGTAGAGTATTAGGAAAGCTGCCTTTACATATCCAGAGAACCTTCATGGGGACAAAGAGATCATCTAATTCTATGAAGAAGAAAGATCAATAGTATGGGAGCTTCAAGGATGCAGATTTGGAATTCCTACAGCATAGAACTTTCTAAAGTTTAGAAATACCTAACAACAGAGTAAACTTAATGGGGGGAAAAGAGCTCCCTATCAAGTAGCAATTGGATGAACACTTTGTGGAAATGTTCTGAAGCAGATTTATGTACCAGATAAACATTCCACAAATGTGCTCAAATGTTTCTATGAGAGTATAAACTAGATGATATTGAAATTTTGTGTTTCTGGCCCTTTCTGTTTTCTGCCCTTTCACTTGACATTTGGCTGATCCCCTACCCTTAATGCCCTGGTACCACAAGTAGCTGTAAATCAATCTTTACTAGAGTATAATGGTTTCTCTTTCCTAGAATGTCTGAGTTGTAATACATTCCCCAAATAAGAGACTATATTGGTAAAATCTCAGGCAAAGCAAAAGCTGGGAAGTAAGATGTTTTAGCTAGGATTTCCTGCTTATCAACATTCACATTACACATAGTCTCTAGATTACCATCCAATCTACCTACTGGCTAAAAATGGAGGACTTGAGGGAAGTCCAAGGGAAAGAAAGCAAAGCTTCCATATATAATTTTCAAAGCAGGGCAATGCATGAGGACTAACAAACTCCTCAGCTTGGATTTCACATCCACATAGGCCTGACTATCAAATATTGTCCATCTGCCAAATCCTTTTTGTATCCAATACCCTTTACCACTGATATGGCACTGTATGTTTTTAGAATACTGCTCCCATTGACTGACAGCTTTTTAAATATACATTCATCAGAAGTAAAGTATCTTTTAATCATCTTTACATTTTAAGTGCCTGTCAGACTGCCAAGTCCTCCTGTCTCCGTTAAAGATGTATCACTGCAAAGGAAACTGTTTGTGACCTGCCACCAGGCCTCAGGGATTTATTCTACAGGGAGACACCAAAGAGCTGTGCCAGGGTAAAATGTCCCTAAGCGACATGATCTCTTTCTTCATAAAAAATAAACTACAAAAGAAGTAGGATGAAATTGCATCAAGGAAATATTCATTTAGATTTGGAAATGAACTTGTTTACATGAGTGAGTAAAAAATGAAATCAGTATACTCAGAAACAGCTATAAACCAGCCATGAAATGGCTTTGAGTTCACCTGCAGTGAAGGCTATGCACTGGGCTAAGGGGCCTCAGGTGTATTTGTCATAGATTTGGCAGCTGTATTGAGCATACTTGTTTGTGTTCCTCTTCCTTCCTTCCTTTATTCTGCCCAGATGGCTTCTAATCATTCTCCTATGCAAATATCACTTATAAATGTACAGGAGGATTTTTTTTTCAAAATCATCAGAGAAGTATCTAGCATATGGATAGTGTTATCTCAAAACATGAAGTCCCCCTGTCTAGGTCATTCCAGCTGGTTAATTGAGACCCAGAGAGGATAATTTATTGACTCTCAGTGATTCTAGGAGAAAGTATTGGCTCTCTTATTTCTTTATTAGTCCAACCCCAAGTTCCAGAGAGGGAACTGAGAGCCCAAATATTAAAAAAAATGGTGGAAGCAATGGTTTTGATTAACCAGTCAACTTTAGCCATCATTGTCTGGATAAAGGAATACTGAAAATTGGCCATTAACCTCCCCATGGATATAGAGTATTGGGAAGCAAGACTGCATTCCAGCTCCCCATATGCCCTACCTTTAATTTAGTGGTGTATATGAGAGGTTAATCTGCTGAAAGCCCTGACAATCTCACCTACCAATATTGTCTAAAGAACTAGAGTAAATAATACTATATGTAATACTTTAAACACTAAAGAAAAAAATAACCAGTGTTAGTTGAGGCATACTAGTGAGGCCTATAAGGAGATGGAGCTATGAGGAATTACAGAAAGCTGATAGGTTTATTTCCTTGGTTCTGTGCTCTATATTAACATTGGCTTCCCCAGAGTTCAATATTTTAAAGTTTATTAGCTTCCATGACTTTTCAAGAGACTGAACTTTGCTGGGTTCAGGACCCATAGTTTAACAATCCCTCTCACAAGACTTACCACTGAGCAAAGAGCAAGTGGTATGAAACACAACCTCTTAGTTCAGTGTAATTGAATGGCTCCACAGGTTCCATCAGCAGATTATTTAGAAAATAACTTTTGCTCAAAGCTTGAGGTAGTTAGTATGAGAACCAGCTAATTATGACTTAAAAGAAATCTATTTATTGAATCCCTGGAAAATCTGTAGGGTTCACGGTCATGACCCCAAATCAACTTGTGTTCATAAAGGTGTTCAGTCTGATCAAATAATTGAATCTATACCCCCTTCTCTGGGAACTCATTTTTAGATCACTTCACAACCAACATTCCCCTTTACTTAGACCACATTACACTTGCTAAGACCATTATCCTTCCCCTGGGACCCGCCTAGGATTTGGACCTGCCCAGAAAATTCTTAGCCCAGAAAAAACCCACCTAGAGTCTTTTAAAACTTCTGACTCCCTGTCCTTAGGTGCTGGCACCATTTTGGGGCTCAGCCCATCTGGTATCCAGATGCCCTAATAAATTTATAATCTCTTACCACTTTTGACCTCATGCTGATGACCCTAATAGTGAGTAGGAGCTTTAAAAATACAAAAAATTATATTTGAAAAATGATAAAAATAAGTACTCAATTGCCAAAAATCCATGGCTTTTTGTGCCAGCTTAATGATAGGCACGATGTTAAAAAACAAAACATCTGATGGATATGCTTTCCAAAGAAAGGCAACAGATAAACCACCACCATAATTATAATTTACAAAATACTTATTTGGGGCCAAACACTGTACTCCCTTTACATCAGTATTGTTTTTAATTGTGAAAATAAGCCAATGAAGGCATTCTTAACCTCATTTTAATGATGAAAAAATTGAACTTAAAGATTATGTGGCTTACCCAAGACCCCATAGTAAGAGCAGAGCCAAGATTCAAACTCAAGTCTATCTGACACAGAGGCCTTATATTATTAACTAATTATGCTGAACTGCCTGGTAGAGATGATCTGGTAACAAATATGCTGGAGTTGAGGGAAGCATAAATTGTTTTATTAGTGGAAACCCTTGAGTTTCTAACTTGTTCCTTCTCTATCCTTTCTCCATTTTCTGCCATTCCATTGTTTCCAGGCTCTTACTCCGGGGATAGATAAAGAAATCTGGGATGGATAAAATAGGAAAGTTAGTAGAAGCCAATGGACAATATAAATTTGGAGGATTTTATGTGGAATTGTTCATCATCTCTATGCATTATAATTAATGTGAAAGACATTGATTGTTCCTACTATAGATGGCAAACCAAAAGGATAGGAGTACCCATTATGGGTATCAGACATCCTCAACACTAGCCCAATATTTCTTATTTAATAGGCTATCTGTGACTTTCACTGGGGCTTCTGTTTGGCTGCTGCCTTTGTCTTAGTGGTGAGAAAATGGCCCACACAGCAGAAATAATGATTGGGTCCTGTGTTGTTTCTAGCAGCCCAAAGGGACAGACTGAATGCTACGCTGAACAACAGAGTTTGAGTTATACTTCTCACATCTGGGGTGCTATAGAAGCCAGTGGAAATTTATTCTGGAAGTCTCATAATGAAAAAAAAATTCTTCCTCTTCTTGTAATTAGTGGAAAAGTGATTTATCAGGGCCTGCCAAGGGATTTTTTGGTTACTCCACATCTTCCATTGATTTCTAAAAATATACGTTTAGAACAGAACAACAAACCATATTTGCTTTCGGAAACACTATACTGTGTTCATGAGAAAACTGGTAGTTTTCTGAGACCTACTGATTTTTCCTAAAATAACATTATTTAGTCTTGAACTCTCATGCTCACAGTTGAGGAGATGAGGGTCTGGCACTTTCAATTATCATGAAGTTCTTTTTTTTTATTGTGAGGTGGAGGTTACATTTTTCTTTTCAAGTATGTATAACTTTTCCCATTCTAGCCTACCTCCATACTTCCTCATTAAACATCTCTAGCAAGTCAGAGGAAATGAGTCAAAGTTAATTTAGAAGAAATCTTTGCTATGGTATCTGTAATAAAATAACATGAAAAATTTGAACATGACATCTGATAAATATCTTTCTTTAAGGGGTAAAAGAGTAAGGCATGTATGTTTGAATTTAATAACCTAATGAATTACCATATCTTTAAGAAAAAAGTCTCAAATAAATTTTAACAGTCTTTGTTTATATTTTGTCTATAGTTCTCAAGCTAACATTTTTTGGCTCATTTTAGATTTTGTCTAGCCTTCTCCTCACACTGAGTTTTCCTTCAGCTTCCACTCTGGCACCTTTTGAACCTTTGTTTTCTCTTCCACTTCTATCTCTACTACTGAAAATGAGCTTGAATCTAAGGAAAGCCAATTACTGGAGATGTGTCATGAGGGCATGGAGGTTTGCCATCAATCACTTCCTTGAAAATTTTTTCCTTTACAAAATACATTTTCCTAAAATGAAAAAATATTCTCCCAAAAGACAGTAATGTTATTTCATAGCACTTTTAAGGAGATAAGAATAATAACTGCCCAAATGTACCATAAATTATCAAGAATCATAATGAGGCTCCAAACACCTGGAACTATATCCTTGAGAAAAAATTGAATGGATATATAACTGATATTCAATCTGAGTATGTCACAAGGAAGAAATCAAACATATGCAATAGATTGTGAGTATTGTAGGATTCTCAGTAGTGTTGGTGGTGGGTGAGTATTGGCGTGGCTTTACCTAAGGTCTCACTAAGCTAGTGCAGGAGATCCATGGGGATCTGGAAGGCCCAGAAGACAACAATTGTATACCTAAAATTCCCAACTTTACTTTTGGTTTTTAGTCTGGCACATGAGGAGATTAGAAGTTGCCATTCCATCCTAACAACATATTAAAAAGCTGAACAACCCACCCAGCATGGCTCAGTGGTTGAGTGTTGGTCTATGAACCAGGAGGTCACAGTTTGATTCCCAGTCAGGGAATATGCTGGGGTTCCGGGCTTGATCCCCAATGTGGGGCATGCAGGAGGCAGCCAGTCAATGATTCTATGTCATCATTGATGTTTCTATCTCTTTCTCTCAGAAATTAATAAAAATATGTTGTTGTTGTTGTTGTTGTTTTTTAAAAAAAGCTGAACAAATTGAAAAAAAATCAATGATTCTTTTTAGGTCTGGCAAAGAAGTGTGGTCATAGGGAAAACCATTACCCCTCCCCCAAAATTATAGAGATACATGAGGATTGCATAGAGTCACATTTTACCAGAGGCTAAGTATGAACAACAAAGAGTTTATAACTCCAGTGAGGACCAGTCATAAGAGGCCCCACATTTTTGTGAGTTTACCTCTAGGAGCTTAAAGTTGCTCCTCACAGTCAATATTAAAGAAAAATCCCCTTCTGTTTGTAAGAGGAAGGGAAAATAAATATGAAATATGCCAGAGCATTTTATTATTTTTAATAAGGACTCACTCCAGGAGAAAGCGTTTTACCTGAGCCTACCTAATATGCTGGGGTTTTATCAGAACCTAAACTACCAGGGAGAATTAAAATAACCAATGTTGTCCCCATCTAGTCTTCACATGGGAAATGGGAAATGCACAACTCTATATGATACAGTCATCCTGTCTCAATAAGGGGAGAAAACAAAAATGAGAAGCACTGGTGAATTTCATAGTCCAGAGGCAAAATTTTCAAGACTGAAGCCTAATCATGGAAGTAAAGAATGCTGTTCCTCTTCACAGAGTTTACTATTGTGTTACTGAAAGCATATTCACTACAGGGCCTTTTACCCAATACATCATGTGTATCTTTCAACAAAAAATTATAAATCATACTAAAAGGCAAAAAAAAAAACACCATAGTTTGAAGATACTGGACAAGCATCAGAACACAATCAAATATGACAAGAATGTTGGAATTATCAGAAGAAGAATATTTAAAACTATGATTAATGTGTTAAAGGTTTTAATAAAAATGTAGATAAGAAGCAAGAAGAGATGGGTAATATAAGCATAGAGATGGAAATTCTAGGAAAGAAGCAAATAGAAATGTTAAAGATCAAAAACACTCTAACAGAAATGAAGAATATCTTTGATGGATTCATTAGTAGACTGAGCATGGCTGAGAAAAGACTCTCTGAGGTTGATAATTGACAGTAGAAATATCCAAACTTACAAAAAAACAACATAGTGAAGAAAAATACTGAATTTAAAAAAGAATGTCCAAACACTGTGAAAAAACTAAAAAAGTGTCACACACACACACACACACACACACACACACACACACACAAATAAAATGGGAATATGAGGAAAAAAGAGAATGTAAAATAAAGCCACATTTTCAGCAATAATGATATAATTTCCCTTGAATTAATGTCAGACACTAAACCAAAGATCCAGGAAGCTCATATAAACACTATGCAGGACAAATAAAAGAAGAAAAATAACTCTTATTTTTAGACATATTATTTTCAAAGTTCAGAAAATAAAATAAAAAAATGTTCAAAGAAACCAGAGGGAAAAATCCATATTAATTGAGGAACAATGATGAGAATTACATTTCCATAGAAATAATGCAAACAGAAAGAATAGAATGAAATATTTAAAGTGCTAAGAGAAAATTCCCACCAACCTAGAGTTCTATATCCTGTGAAATTATCTTTCAAAAGTGAAAAAGAAATGTGGAATTTCTCAGACAAGCAAAAATGGAGGGAATTTATTGATAGTAGACCTGACTTGAAAGAAATATTTTTAAAAATTTGAGAAAGAAAATGATATAGTTCAGAAACTCGGATCTACCTAGGAAAAGAGAGAGAATATAAGTGATATAATAAGCAAGGGTAAAAATAATTTTAAATTTTCTTATTATTAATTATTCTAACAAATCATAGTTTGCTCAACTTAATGATAGCTACTATGTATTCAATTATGCATGCTTATGTATATACTAGAGACCTGGCGCATGAAATTCATGCACAGAGGGGGATTTCCTTAGCCCAGTCTGCACCCACTCCAACTAGGGACCCTTCTGGTGATGTCTTACCTTCAGTTTAGGCCCAATCCCACAGGGACTAAACCAGTGGTTGGACACCCCCCTCACAATCTGGGACTGCTGGCCCCTGCCTGCCTGCCTGATTGCGCCTAACCCCTCTGCCTGCCTACCTGATCACCCCTAACTGCCTTCCCCTGCTGGCCTGATCTTGCCCCCAACGGTACTCCTCTGCTAGCCTGATCTTGCCTTCCAAATGCCCCCCCACAGGCCTGATTTCACCCCCAACTGCCCTCCTCTGCTGGCCAATTTGGTTCTGATTGGTCAGTTTCTATGCCAGTCAGCATCAAAAGCTCTACCTCCTAGGCAGCCATTGACTACTCACAGTTGACCCAGATTTGGTTCTGATTGATCAGTTTCTATGCCAGACAGCATCTCTGGGCCTATAAACAGGTCCTGATCAGAAAGGTGGGGCTGATCAGCAGCCCTGGTGGAGGCCTAGAGAGAAATGGAGGCTCAGCTGTTGGCCAGGCCCTGAAAGAAAGAGAGGCAAGTTCTGATCAACAGCTTCCACAGAGGCTATGGATCAGACCCTGCCTCTCTCCCTGCAGGCCTCTCTCCAGGCCTGATCCACAGCCCTAGGCAGTCAATGCTGGGTCAGGACAACCCAGCACTGACTTCCAGTCTGGTTGAGCCTTCAGTCGTAACAGTGGTTATGACCCTGGCTCTTTATTATATAGATATTTGTTTATTTGGACATATGTGTAAGTGAAAAGAATGACAGCAACAATACAAGGAATAGGAGGAAAGGATTTAATATTTTGTTATTATAAGGTCCTTGCATTACCTATCAAACAGTATAGTCTTATTTGAAAGTGGACTTAGATTAATTGTAAATGTATATCGCTAACTCTAGAGAAACCACTAAATAAAGTGAAAGAAATTATATACTTGATATGCTGAGAAAGAAGAGAAAATGGAGTCATATAAAATACTCAATTGAAACCACAAAAAGTAACAAAATTGGGGAAAATAAAAGTAGGAATAAAGAACAATGGAAAAAATAGAAAACAGTAATAGATATGGTAGGAATTATTCCAACTTTATTAATAATCACTTTAAAATTCAATGGACTAAATGTAATAATCAAAGGCAGAAATTATTACAGTGGATCAAAAATCCAACTACATAAGAAATCCAATTTAATATACTCATATAAATTAAAAGCAAATGGCCAAAGATAGCTATGCGTGCTAGCACTAATGAAAAGAAATCCAGTGTAGCAATATTAATTTCACAGAGCAGAATTCAAAGCAAGGAAATAAAGAGTTGCATTATCCTATATAATAAAAGGCCAGACCATAAGTGTAATGACCAGAATGACCACTCAACCAGTCATTATGAGTTGGGGGCCGGCAAGGGGAACCAGGTTGCTGGTGGCAGCAGCACTGGGCTAGGATGTGGGCCTGTGAGGGGAACCGGGTGGCTGGCAATGGCGGAGAGGAGGGATGAGGGCCTGCAAGGGGAACCAAGTGGCTGGCTTGTGGCAGTGGTGGCAGTGCAGGACAAGGGCCTGCAAGGGGAACTGGCTGGCTGGCAGTGGCAGTGGTAGCCAGGGACTGGCAAGCAGGCAGAAAATGGCCCTGATTGCAGGCTAGGCTTAGGGACCCTGACCATGCACAATTTCATGCGCTGGGCCTCTAGTATAATGATAAATAGGTCAATTCTCTAGGAAGACATAACAATCCTTGATGTATATGGACATAAAAACAGAGCATCAAAATATGTAGGGCAAAAATGAATAGAACTGTAAGGAGAAATAGATGAAGTCTCACTAGAACAGCTGGAGACTTCAATTCTCATCTATAATAGATGGACAGATCCAGCAGAAAATCAAAAGGACATAGGTGAACTCAACCAAACCATTAATCAGGTATATATAATGGACATATTCAGGTTACTTCATCTAACAATAGCAGAATACTTATTCTTCTCACGTGTACATGAACATTCAACAAGATAGAGCAGATTTGAGGGCATAAAACACATTTTAACAAATTTAAAAGAATAAGACCGAAACAAGGTCTACTCTCAGACTGCAATAAAATTAAAGTAGATGTCAATAAAATAATAAAAATGACAAAAAATAGCTAGATATTCCCAAAATTCTTGGATATTAAACAAAACACTACCAAATAATACATAGATTAAATAAGAAATCTTAAGAGAACTTTTAAAATAATTTTACTGAATGAAAATAAAAACACAACTTATCAAAATTCACAGGATGCAGCAAAAGCAGTGCTTACATAAAAACTTACACCATCAAAGCATACCTGAGAATAGTAAAATCTAAAATCAATTATCTAAGCTTGTATCTTAGAGAAATAGAGGAGTAAATTAAACGAAATAAGCAGAAGAGAACACATAAAAAGAATTAGAGCAGAAATCAATGAAACTGAAAATAGGAAATCAATTTGAAAAGCAAAAGAACCAAAAGTTGTTTCGTTGACAAGATCAATAAAATTGATAAGCTTGTAGTAAGGCTAACTAAGAAGAAAAGGAGAGCAAATACTAACAAAACTAAAAGGAGAAATAAATAGCAGCACAATTATAGTTGGGAATTTTAATACTCTAATCTCAACAATGAAAACATTGTCCAGACAGAGAATCAGCTAAAGAACAGTGGATATGAATGACAGTATATATCAAATGAACCTAACAAACATATAAAATATTCTTTCTATCAAAAGCAGAATACGCATTATTTTAAAACACAAATGAAACATTTTCTAAGATAGCATATGAACGTTAGTCCACAAAACCAGTCTTAGCACATTAGAGAATACTGAAATGATATAGATTATCACTTCTGACCACGATAGTATGAAATTAGAAATCAATAGTAGGAGGATAATTTACAAATACATTAAAGTTTAAGAAAATACTTTCGAACAATCAATGGATAAAAAAAGGGAAATTTAAGAAAATACTTTGAGAGAAATAGAAATGAGAACATAGTATGCCAAAACTTATGGAATATAGCAAAAGCACTTCTAAGAAGGAATTTTATAGCAATAAATGCATACATTAAAAACAAAGAAAGATTTCATATGATCAACCTAACTTTACACCTTAGAGAACTAGAAGAAAAAGAAGAAACTAAGGCCAAAGTTAGAAGAAGGATGAAATAATAAAGACTAGAACAAAAATAAATGAAATGCAGAAAAAAACGAAAAGATTAATAAAACTAAAAACTGGTTCTTTGAAAGGATTTTTAAAATGAAAACTTTTTAGTTAGACTAATCAAGAAAAAAAGGGAAACCTTAAATAAATAACATTATAAATGAAAGATGAGACATTACAACTCATACCACAGAAATACAAAGGATCATAAGAGACTACTATGAAGTACATCAACAAATTGGAAAATCTATAAAGATGTATGAAATCCTAGAAACATACCACCTACCAAAACTGAATCAGTAAAAAATAGTAAATATGTACACACCAACAATGAGTAAAAAGATTGGATCAGTAATCAAAAACCTCTCAAGTCTAGGACCAGATAATTTTACCAAACATTTAAAGAAGAGTTCATGGAAATCTTACTCAAGCTATTTCATAAATTTCAAGAGGAGAAAACACTTTCTAACTCTAGCATTAATCTGATACCAAAGCCAGATATAGATATTAAAAGAAAAGAAAACTGCAGGCTAATATCACTAATGAATATAGAGGCAACATTTCCCAACAAAACACTAGCTAACTGAATTCAACAGCACATTATAAAGCTCAAACATCATAATTAAGTGGGATTCACCCTGGGATGCACAGATGAGACAATATATGCAAATCAATAAATGTAACACAATACATTAGTAGAATGGAAGATAAAAATCATATGATCACTCTGAACAGGTGGCTCAGTTTATTGGCGCACTGATGTTTCTCTCTCCCTCTTTCCTCCCTATGCCTTCTTCTCTCTCTAAAATCAATAAAAAACATGAAAAGTTAAAAACAAAATCAGTTGCATTCCTATACATTAACAATTAACTATCTGAAAATAAAATAAAATAATTCCATTTGCAATAGCATCAAAAACAATAAAATACTTAGAAATAAATCTAACCAAATAAGTTAAATATTTGTATACTGAATATAGTTTATTGCTAAAAGAAATTAAAAACACACAAAAATGGAAATGTAACTCATGTTCATTAATTGGAAAAATTAATGTTTTCTTGTTGTTCATGTTAAACAAAGCCATCTCTAGATTCATTGCAATCCCCCCAAAAAAGATTCAATGGTGCTTTTTTAATATACAAAAAGAGAAAAAAAAAAACAACCCTCGATTGGTTTGGAACTACAAAAGACCCTAAAAGCCAAATCAAATCAATCAAGAGCCCAGAAATAAATCCAAGCATATATGGTCAACTAGTATTTGACAAGGGAGCAAAGACTACTTCATGAGGAAAGATAATGCCTTCAATAAGCGATGCTGAGAAGATTTTATATCTTTATGCAAAAATAAGAAAGAAATTGAACCCTTATACCACTCACAAAAATGAACTGCAAATGGATTAAAGGTTTAAATGTAAGACCTGAAACCATAAAACTCCAAGAAGAAAAGAGGGAAAACCTTACTAACATGGGTCTGATCAGTGACATTTTAGATATGACACCAAATGCACAAACAAGAAAAGCAAAAATCAACAAGTGTGACTGTATCAAACTGAACAACTCCTGATTAGCAAGTAAGTTATCAACAAAAATAAAAAGACAATCTATGGAAATAGGAGAAATTATTTGCAAGCCACATATATAACAAGTGGTTAATATCCAAAATATGTAAGGAACTCATATAACTTTTATTCATTGCTGATGAGAAAGTAAAATGGTACAGACACTTTGGAGTTTGGTGAGTTCTTACATAACTAACAAACTCTTAATATACAATCCAGAAAACATGTTTCTTGTTACTTATCCGAATAAATTGAAAACTTATGTCCCTAAAAAACTGTACATGGATGTTTATAGCAGTTTTATTCATAATTGCCAAAATTTGGAAACAACCAAGATGCCCTTAAGTAGGTAAACAGATAAATAAACAATGGTACCTATAGAAAATAGAATATTATTCAATGCTGAAAGAAAATGAGCTACAAGCCATGACAAAATATGGAAGAAACTTAAATGCATGTTGATGAAAAAATAAAAAAAAAAATGTTACACGTTGTATGATTTCAGCCATATAGAAAAGACAAAATTATGGAAACAGTAACAAAATTAGTGGTTTCCAGGGGCTAGGGAGAGGGAGAGATGACTAGGCAGAACACATGGATTATCCACTCTAATTGTGGATATATGTCATTATACATTTCTGAAAGCATAGAATGTATAATACCATGAAAAATCCCTGTTGTAAACTATGGATTTTAGGTGATAATAATGTGTTAATGTAGGTTCATAAATTGTAACAAATATATCAATCTGTTATGGAATGTTGATAGTTAGGATGTTATATGGGGTGGGAGCAGGGAGTATATGGGAAATCTCTGTGCATTCCCATTCAATTTTGCTGTTAACCTAAAGCTGCTCTTAAAAATAAAGTTTAAGTTAAAAAGTCAGTAAAAATTTAAAAAATCCCAGCTTTACATTTTGCTTAGCTGCCCTTTCCATGGCAGACATGATGACATTAATGCTTTTAATCTGCTGCTTACATGAGGACATTTTATTAAATTGCTAGCCTGTCTGCTTCAGACTGGTTGCAACCTTTGCGGAGTTGTGCACACGGAAGATCCATGTCCTGGACACTGATCCAAAAAGGTCATTAACTGCAACCCTAGAGGTAGCAGTTGCCAAAAGATTTATTTTCAACCTACTCACACAATGATAATCAATGTTTGTGTTTTCTAAGGGTGTTTTGCAATGCCTATGAACTTTTCTATAACTCAAAGTCCAGAAGATAAATCAAATTGAGTGTAGCTACACCAAAGAGAATTTCTAAATGGAAATAAGTCTGTCAAAGCCAAGTTTCCCAAGGATATTAATGAAGTCTATATATGTGCTGCCTTGTAAATAGTATATTAAAGATTTTTCATAAACACTCTCCATATATGCCCTGAAGTTGTTACAGCTGTACATGAGCTAATTTCTATATTTGCATTTATATTAACTCAAGAAGTATCAAGTTCCAACTGGAAAGAACTCTCCTTTTGAATTTACATGACTGATTCTCATTAATCCAGGAAGGAACTTCATAAAATAACCCTGGAAATTGCATGCATGAATTATAGACAAGTTACAGAAATGCATACTGAGCATCCAGATTTGGAAAAAACCTGGGCAGAGAAAGAAAAATGGAACAATCCAAGTAAGTCAAGGTCCAGCTCTGAGTTTTAGGATGTTAGTTAAGAGGGATATTAGATAAGCACAACCCCAAAGCCATGGCAGGATATAAATTAATGAATGTATTAGTTTGAATAAAATAGGGATCTGAAGCCAGAGAAGGTAAGTCATGTACTGTATTTTTTTTTGTCGTGGAAGCATATGTAGATGAGAATTTTTTTAATTTTGTTTTATTACTTAAAGTATTACAAAGAGTGTTAAATAAGTCTCCATTTTTTCTCTTGACCTTCCCCCCTCCTCCCCTACCCCCCAGTGTCTTGTGTCCATTGATTATGCTTATATGCATGCATACAAGTCCTTCGGTTGATCTCTTAACTCCCCCTATCCCTCCCAAGCCTTCCAGCTGTAGTTTGACAGTTTGTTCAATGCTGTTCTGCCTCTGTATTTGTTCATGTTCATCAATTTATAATGGTCTTTATTATCCATAAATAAGTGAGATCATGTGGTATTTTTCTTTCATTGACTGGCTTATTTCACTTAGCATAATGCTCTCCAGTTCCATCCATGCTGTTGCAAATGGTAAGAATTCCTTCTTTTTATAGCAGCACTAGGGGCCCAGTGCACAAAAATTTGTGCACTCAGGGTGGAGGGAGTCCCTCAGCCCGGCCTGTGCCCTATCACAGTCTGGGACCCCTCAGTGGATGTCCTATGATGGCCCCAGTCTGCCAGGCGCCCTGTGTGTGTGTGTGTGTGTGTGTGTGTGTCACCACTGGGGACCTGCCCCCAGCCACATCTGAGGCTCGGAGCAGTCCTCCTGTGTGTGTCTACCTGCTGGGGGCCTGCCCCCAGGCTTGGAGCAGGCACCCCCTCTATGTTGATCTCTCAGACTCTTGCCCTCCCCTGCATGTTGTTCTCTTTTTTGAGCTGTGACCAGGGCTGGGTGCTGCCTGACTCCCAAGCTTGCCTACTGCCCATCTTCCTCCAGCCACCAGAAAGCAGGGAAAACCCCGTCTTGTGGTCAAGCCAGCCTTTTCCTGCTCCCTGATCCCTGGAAGGGACCTGGAAAGCCGCCAAGCAGGCCACCAACTCTTTCCCACTCACCCGTCCCCTGCTGCC
>PVJC01036966.1:0-17458 GCA_004026665.1 Murina feae | reverse complement strand
TTTCATGGGTTTTGCAATGTGAGTTTTGCAAGGATAAATTTAGTGAAATGAAAATGCTGTATTTGAAGGGAGAAAGATTGGAGGCCATGAGGCCAGCTGAGTAAGTTTTGGAGCGGTCACCTGATAAAGGTTAAGGGTCTTTATCAGAAAAAAGAGTATCATCTGATGTTTTTACTGTTTTTAAAATTTACTTTGTTTTGTTTTTCTTTCCCACTGGAAAGTATGCTTCTTGCAAGTGGAGAAGTTATCTGTCTTCACCAATAGGTGCTCAGCAAATACATGTTTGTTGGATGCATGCAGAATAGTTTATTTTATATAAATAGAAAAATGTGACAGGAATAAATAGTCTAAGAGAGAAAATAATTTTGAAAGTTATAATAAATTATCTAGCCCAGCTCTTTAACCAGCCATGTGAACATAGGGTTACATAGTGCTCTCTTGTCTCGACTTTCTAATCTATAAAATAGGGATAATAATTATTTTTTTTTCTGTGGCTTTGAACATAAACTCATATAATGGGTAGGAAAGCACTTGGAAAATTAAAAGTGATGATTCAAATATAAGACTGCATTAGGAAAGAAGGCAGTGTTATTGATTTTAATGTGATCTCTAAAAGAGCATACAATTGTTTTAAACTGAATCATCTCTAGAAATTATGAAAGACTCCAAATCCTTCTTTCTTTTTTCCCTTTCACATGGTATTGTGACTAAGAGCATTAGTTGATGCAGCTGTGAAGGGTTAATCTAAAGAAGCACCCAGATGGCCTTTCACCAAATAAATTTCCTCTAGCTAAGCCTTGGGAATTTTAAAACGAGCATACAATAATAATAAAAGGTGTCGTTTCCTGGAAAAGGCATCTAACTTTTGTGGAAGAGAAAATTTAGTCGTAATATGTCTTAGGATTTTCATGGAGACAGAGTGTTACCACATAGTTCAAACTAAATACATTACGGTATTATAGAGTCACCAGGTGACTGTATCTCCCAGCATGTCACCAATTAGCGTTTAAGCATCTCAACAAAGAGAAAACATCCTTTACTGAGAGCTTCCATTGGAATAGCTGCCATCCACTCTGCATTTCATGAAACACTGACTCTGTTCTGGCTGTAGATTTGTGAGTCAGAGTTGATGGTCCACTGGTGTTGCTAAGGAGGAAAGGATTTGGAGTAAGAATTTCAAGTGGATAGTCCTTGACAAAATGGTGCGGAGGGAAAGGGAACCTCATGTCCCAGGTCTTGGGTGCTGAGGTCTTCCTCAGAGGGAGGACCAGGGCTAACTGCTCAGGACTCCAAGCACCAGAGGTCAGTGGAAAAAACGCAAGGTGACAGTGCTAACTGGACTACACAACATAAAATAGAAAGACCATACAACAAAGTGAAAACAAGGCTTGTCCAAAATCATCATTTAGCTAACATTGACTTCCATTTTCATTTTTTATTTTATAAATTAAATCTAACTTTTTTCATCACCATTTATCCCCTCTATGCCCTCTTCCACCTCTACCCACACCCCCCACCACCACACCACATTGTGTCTATGTCCATGAATTCTCTCTCTCTTTTTTTCTTTTTTTTGTTCAATGCCTCTACTCCTCCCACCATCCTCCCACCACCACCACTAGAGCTTTCTGCCTGCTATGAGTCTGTCTCTGTTTTGCTTGATAGTTCAGTTTGCTCATTAAATTCCACATGTGAGTGAAATCCTATGGTACTTGTCTTTCTCTGACTGGCTTATTTCTCTTAGCATAATACTTTCCCGGGCTCATCCATGCTGTTGCAAGGGTAACATTTTGTTCCATTTTACAGCAGAGTAATTAATATTCTGTTGTGTAAAATGTAGCTCAGCTCTTTTATCCACTCATCTACTGATGGACCCTCAGACACTTTCCAAATCTTGTCTACTGTAAACTCTGCAATGAACATAGGGGTCCATATGTTCTTCCGAATTAGTGTTTCTGGTTTCTTCAGATAAATTCTCAGAAGTGGAATTGCTGGGTCATAAGGCAATTCCATTTTTAGTTTTTTGAGGAAGCTCCATACTGCTTTCCACAATGGCTGCACCACTCTGCATTCCCACCAGCAGTGCATGAGGGCTCCCTTTTCTCCACATCCTCCCCAACACTTGTTTGTTGATTTATTGATGATAGCCATTCTGACAGGCCTAAGGTGACATCTTATTGTGATTTTAATTTGCATTTCTCTGATATTGGTGATGTTGAGCATCTTTTCATATGTCTAGTGTTTATCTGTACGTTCTATTTTTTTCACTTCTTATTTAAAATCACACCAGTTATTGAGGCTGATGGTTGTCCTCCTGTGAACCTGCCCAGGATGGCTGTTTCTCTTCTCCTGATATGGTGGAAATGGCCTCCATTTTGAAGTCAGACAGATTTGGGCCCAAACCTTGGCTTTGCCTCCTCAGAGCTGTGTGACCTTGGACATGTCACCTACTCCTTGTTCACAATGGTTTCTTCATCTGCAAGACAGGGAGTGGTGTCTTCCCTAAGGACTGGGGGAAGGACTGAAATTATGCAGCTGGCATATGGCTCATGCTTTGTACTCAGCATAAAATTATAATTATTCTCCCCATCTCCTGCACCTCTACTGCTTCTCTGATCATTGATTCTGTTTCATTGATTGTGTCAATATTTATGATTATTTTTATTGTAATTCAACCATATAAAGTATTGAAAGAGAACTTTTTAGTAGAAAATATCCCAAATTCAGAATCTCTTCCCTTGAGAGGTGGTTTACTTACTTCTTGAGACCTTTAATAGGAGGTCAGCAACAACCCACATGCTGGAGAATAAATGAGACAATCTCTAATCTTATTAGGGTGTGGATTTCCCAACCAGGAAGGTATTAGGGGGCTTTTCAGTTATTTTTGTTAGCACATCAGCTGTTAAAGAAAGATTCTTTAATCATATTATATTCTGGCCATATACTTTATATTGCTTATGCAGCTTGACAATGCCTATTTCTTCCAAAGATGACATGACAAAATAGCCATTGGTCACCAGGGAGTGTTGACATTTTATGTACAGATTCTTTAGAGATTAGCTCATGCAATTTGCACAGCAACACATAAAGTAGACATATCATCTACTCTAATAAAAGAGTAATATGGAAATTAACTGACTCTCCGAGACACCTAAGCCATGCCCACCAGCCAAGCCACGCCCACCAGCCAATCAGAGGGTTGTATGCAAATTAACCCAGCCAAGATGGAGGCCAGCAGCCACAGAAAAAGCAGTGGCGGGGGCAGGGCAGGCAGCAAGCAGCAGCGGTGCTTGCCGGCTTCCCAGTCCCCTTGAGGGGATCAGGGAGCAGGAAAAAGACTGGGCCATAGGCATGCCTGGCAGGTAGGCAGCACCCAGCCCTAGCCACAGCTCAAAAAAGAGAACAACATGCAGGGGATGGCAGGAATCTCAGAGATAAACACAGAGGGGTGCCTGCTCCAAGCCTCCACAGTGTGCCTTGGGGCAGGCCCCCAGCAGATAGACATACATAGGATGACTGCTCTGAGCCTCAGATGAGGCTGGGGGCAGACCCCCAGTGGTCACACACACACACACACACACACACACACACACACACACGGCGCCTGACAGACTGGGGCCATCGGTAGAACATCCACTGAGGGGTCCCGGACTGTGAGAGGGGGCAGCCTGGGCTGAGAGACCCCCACCCTCCTCCCGAGTGCACAAATTTTTGTGCACTGGGCCCCTAGTTTTCTTCATAAGTGAGGTAATGGAGGTTTCAAGACGTCAAGAGCTTTGGCTCATGGATACTCAGTGAATGGGTCACACCGAATTTACACCAGTTTGACTCTAAAATCATATTTTACTTAAGGAAAAAGGTTACTAAGTCTAATCTAAGGGCTGCTTTCTCTGGAATTTGAAGTTGTGTGCCTGATTCAGTGATAGCTGGGCAGCTCGCCTGTCGCTTAGTGATATTGGATACATTGAGAATTTGCTGTGCTTGGCTTCTTTCTTGTACTCATTTCCTTTGACTGCACCGACTTTCACCCTTTTACTTTGATGCCACTGACCTGGCAGAGAGACCTAGGGCATGCTGTCCCAGTTTCGGAGGCAAGAACAAAAGAACCTGCTTTATTTAAAAATCCTATGACTGGGGACTTTCTAGGCAGCTTTCAGTGCTCAAGATAGGCCACGGCTTGGGATTTCAACCCATGCCTTAGGCAAAGATATGTACCAAATAGATCCCACGGGCATGAAAGCCACCCTCTCTTCAGCAAGACAGGGAACAAAAGGCATAGGTGACTAACTCCGTGTGAAAGCCTTAGGCTTCCCTGTCTCAGTTCCTCCCAGGCCTGTTCTGAAGTGAGTCTATCCACACCACATCTTTTACTATCATCCTTGTCCCAAGGAGCACATGATCTGGCCCCTGCCTAAGTTCCCAGTTTCCTGGTAGCCAATATGACCTAGCACACTGTCATTTTTGAGTTATTTGACTAGAGTAAGTTCATTTTTCTTGTTTTAACATCTGTGCACAAGGAATTTCATCTGCTCTTCTCTTGACCATTATTAACTGGTATATGGACAACTTCATAGGTCTTAGTTAGTTAAATTGCTATGTTTTTCAGAGTGGCTTTTCCCAACCACCCTCTCTAAAGTAGCCATCAAGTCACTTTCTACCTCATCTGTCTCTTCTACTCCATACTTATATAACCTATTATTTTATTATTTACTGTTTTATTATTTCTCTATTTTCTCCAGGAGAGAAGTAAGCTTTCTGACTTGTTTCCTCAGGATCTTCAGCACCACAAACAGTGACACACTCATAGTAGAGAGTCATAAAACATTTGTGAGTAAATTACAGACATCTTTTCATTTATGTTAAAAAGGGAATTTACACTGAAAGACAAAAAAATCACAAGTATCTTTTTATGAGGAAAACAGATGTGTGGGTATAACATATGTGATATCTATCTATACAGTGTTCCAAAAAAATGTATACACACTTTGAATAATTACAAAGGCAGTGAATTTCATTGTCAAAGTTGACCCATCAGCTGTTAAAATGTGTATACATTTTTGGGGGACTCCCTGTGTTTTTAATTAATTTATCAATCAACTAGATTGGCTCTTTAAAAACATAGTCCAGACCATAACAATCTTATTCTAAAAATCTTTCAAGGCTGTCAAAGGCCCTATATGGTTTGCTCTCCCTCCATTCCAGGTGTATTATCCCCTATTGTCTTCTCTCCTATGTACTCTCTTGCAGGCATTCTGTCCTCCATGCTGTTTACCAAACACGCCAGGTATGGTTACTGTTTTAGGGTATTTGTAATAGTTCTTTTTTTCCCTGCCTGTTATGCTCTTCCCCTAGGTTTTCCCCTTCCCTTCTTCAAGTCTTTGCTCAAATGCTACCTTTTTAAGAGATGGTGCTAATGTCCCTATTTGCAATTTCAATCCATTCCATTGAAGGGTTTTCATATTTCCATTTTTCTGTATTCTGTCCATTATTCTCCATACCATTTATCAACTTCTAATATGCTCTATATTTATTTTATGTATTTATATATTTGCAGTGTTTATTTATTTTTAAGTTGTATTTATTGCTTATTGTCTGTTTCTTTCTATTAGAATATAAACTTGGGGGCAGGGAGGACAGGCATTTTTTAATGTCACTCTTATATCCCGAGTTCCTCAAATAGTTTCTGGGATGTAATATGATGTTAATATTCTTTGTTGAAATAAATGATACAAAATTAAACGCTTTGTGTTCTGAGGACCTTAAAGTCCTGTGGCCAGAGTGTTGGTTTCTAAATCTGCTTACTATAACCTCAAATTTGAAATGCAACCTACATCCAGTCCTATCTCAGTGAAATTTCATATTACTAAGGTCAATATGTCTAAAACCTCTTTTAAAAATAAATGAAAATCAGATTTCATTGTCATAATTTAAGAAAAAAATATTTAGGGTAAAAGGCAAATAATTTTTGTAAAGTTCTATACATTTCTAAACTATCAATTCACTATAAGGACAAAGTAGATTTTCTTTTCATAATGCAATGACTTAAAGGATTTCACTGGTACAAAGTTTCTAAAAGATTATTTGAGATTGTACTCCAGACAAATGAAAACTGAATCTAAGAAAACAGAGAGCCTGAACAGTAATGCAATAAAAATAAATCATACATTGACATTTGTTGGTTTACTGATGTGGTATTCTTTAATTTGTGAAAAAAAATAATTTCTTCAACTGAAGAACAGGTGATTTGACGACATGATATCTAAGAGCTCAGTGGTTTTTCATTTTTTCCAGGTGTTAGCCTTTTATCCTCTAATTCAGATTATTATTTGAGCAAAATTTCAACCTGTCCTTTTTTTTAGTAGGAAGCAGAGAGTCAAGTATAACCCGTGTTTTCTGCATTTAATCAGATTTATGTGGGTCCAAGAAAATAGGGATGCTTGAGGTGTCAATGGCAGCCCATATTGATGAGAATCTATTTTCCCCGTGTAAAGGTTTCTCTAATTGAGCCAGGGAGTGCAAAAATGACCGTCTTATTCTGCTGAGAGCATCTTACTACCTCTGTGGCATTTGAGGCTTCCTGAATAATTAAGATGGGACGAGGATACAATTTCTCATTGTAACTCATAAGCTCCCTGCATTACCACTTTGTGGACACAAAACAGGTTATACTTCCTGTTTGTAGCTTTTTATCTCACACAAACTCCCATCAACTTGCTCCAAATTAGCCCCTCCCTGAACCTGGTGATTTCTGCAACTCAGTGTACTCTGGGAGCAAATTCCTTAAATATTTCTTTCTGGTTCCCTAAACTTGTCAACATGCTGTTTCTGGATCTTATAATACAGCTGAGCTTCTGGTTCTTTCTCTCTCTTCCAAATTCCTGTCAGTGTAATTGAGACCATGACTATGACTTTTAATTTTAATAAAGCTTTGTTGAAGACTTGGAGCAATGTAAATGTGATCCAGAGGTATTATAAATGGACACAAAGGCCACAGGGCAAATATGACAAAAGTTCCTTAGCAACCTCTTACTGACTTGGAACAGAAGACTTGCTTCATATTTACCCCTATGCTTGGAAATGATCCAAACATTAATATTCCTTGGAGTTCAGCTCTCTCTCTTCTCCAGAATTTATTCTATAAGATGAAGCTAATCCCAGGGTTACTTTTTGATTCAGATTATTAGGTTTTCATTATGCATCAGTGATTATTTAGATTTAACTATGGCTTTCCCTTGTCTATTTGTTACAAAATGTATCCACATTTATCTCAAACGGCAGGCTCAAATTATCTTTTTAAATGACTTTTTCCCTTTATGCTGGACTATATTCTAGGTGATTCTTTCAGGGATGGTTTATGAATGGCCAACCTTCTAAGTGAATATCTGAAATTGTTTCTATTATGCCTTCCCACTTGAATGTTAGTTTGAGTATAAGATTCAATGTGTGTTATATACCCTTGAATTGGCTCCGAATCCTGGCAACCTTAGAAATGAATGATGTCCATAACAGCCCTGTTCTAACAGTCTAACCTCACATAACTGTCCTTAAAAATAAGACAGTTCCTCAGTGTCTTCTAGTGTGTAATGCTACCAGTGAGACACTATATGATAGTTTCTTGCTTTCTTTTCTTCTTTTTTTTAGGCTAATTAGTTTGTTTGCTTTCCATTCTTTGTTTTTTTTCTAATCTTTTGAGTTCAGAAATTTCATTACTATGTATCTAATTATGAGACTGGGTTATTTTGAAAATTAATTGCCTAACATTCTTTGAAATAAATATTTTTCTCTCCAGCTCTGAGAAATTTTCTTCTAAGAGATTTTAAATTATTTCTTCTCCAAGATCTCTAGATTTTGCTTTTAGAATCCCTCTTAATGAATTCTGGGACTTCATTCTCTCTGCTATGTCATTTATCTTTTTCTTCATACGTAATCTATTTTAGCTGTTTTTATTTTGCTCTGGGAATATTCCTCAGCATGGTCATCAAATTCATTCATTCTTCAGTTGTATCTGATATGTACTATGTGTTCAGTTTAGCTCACCATGTAACACTTCTGCTCAAATCCCTCCAAACATTTCCCATCTTCTGTATAGTAAAATCTTAAGTCCTACCTGCTGCCTACTTTGCCCTTCATGATCTGCCCCTGAGCTGCCTTTATGACCTCATTTTCTACCAATCTCTCCCTGTTCATTCTGCTCCAGCCCTACTGTCCTTGTGACCTGTACACAAAAACACCCAGCTATGGTCTTTTCTAGCATTTTTGCTGAGCACTTGCTGCTTCCTCTACCTAGAGAGCTCTTCCCGCAGAGCTGCATGGCATCCTCCACATTTATGACAGGTCCCTCCCCGCAAAGGTCACTTATCACCCCAAAATATAGCACTCCTTTTCTCTCATACCCATTGACCTCTATCCCTCTCACTACTTTGTTTTTAGAGCACCATCACCTCCTGTTATATTATACAATTATTATTTCCATTTTTTAAAATACTCACCTGAGGCTATGTTTTTATTGATTTTTAGAGAAAGAAGAAGGGAGAGAAAGATCAATGTGAGAGAGAAACATCAATCAGTTGCTTCCCAAATGCATCCTGACAGGGGATCAAACCCTTATATGTGTCCTGACCAGAACTCGAACCCACAATCCTTTTTGGAATGGGATGACATTCCAACCAACTAAGCCACCCAAGCAGAGCATTGTTATCATTTTTCAATCTCTTTCACTAAACTGAAAACTTGAAAAGAGTTCACTTCTGTGACCTACCACCACACTGGAGCTTTTCTCAATAAATACTTTCTAGATAAATAAATAAAAGCCATTTTGATTCAACCCCAATGACTCATTGTCAAAATAAGCATCAATTAATTTTCTGAGAATACGTCTGCTCCATGCTATAGAATGGAGACTGATAATCACAATAACTTGGCTTATCATGATCTACACATTACCCCATAGGGAGGTCCAGGTGGCTGGTGCAGTACGCTTTTTGCCCCGCCGGTGGCATCATGCTTTTTTTCTGGTTTGGGAGAAGAGAAACAGTCCTGCTTGGCCCTCCTGTTGTAGCTCAGCGTTAGCTCCAAAGCTTCCATTAGTAATGGCTGGACAAGCACACATATGCATCTGTTAAAAGCAAACTTCTTTGAGACAGCATGGAGGAACACTAAGTGAAATAAGCCAGTCAGAGAAAGACAAGTATCACATGATCTCACTCATATGTGGGATCTAATGTACAAAATAAACTGATGAACAAAACAGATCCAGAGATATTGAAACATGCAACAGACTGATGTGTTTCAAAAGGGGAGTAGGGCATGGACAAACATTAGCATGGGGAAGACCTAGGGAGGGTACTGGAGCAGGGTTGAGACAATCAAGTGGGGGAGGAGGAATGACATTTTAATATTTTCAACAGTAAAGTTAAAGAAACATCCTATGCTAAAAAAAGAGACCAAACATTTTCATTTCTAAGGCAGTTGAAACCAAATTTATAGACAAGACTATCCCCAAAAGTGTCTAAGCAGGGAAAACACTAATGCAATCAATTTAATTTATTAAAGAGAAAACTGTATGTATCTATGTGAAATTTCTGCATTAAAACTATTTTTCTGCATTCAGGAGATCTTCTTGAAAACAATGGATTAACATTTCTCTTATATCTTATTGTATGAATCAAATCTTCATGGCAGTTGGTTCCTGTTCCAGGGGAGAGTGTATCCCAAGGACAAAGGACAATCTTAATCCTAAGAGTCAGAAACTACTTACAAACCTTCCAAATGGCAGTCGTTCTCATTATGGAAAAAGACAGTGAAAATGAAAATTCTTAAAATCTATCTAGCCTATTAAGCATATTATTAAATTAGGTAAACAACAACAACAACAAAAACATACAACCCACCTTATTGGTAAATTATTGTTGTATTAGCTGCTTCCACAGCACATCTTTCCAGTTTTTCACCCAAAAGTATCTAAGATGACATGGTTGCCAATGAAAACACACCGTACTCAAAATAAGTGTAATAGACCAACTTCACAAAGTAAAAGGCAGGGTTGAAAACACAGCCACTTGGTATCCACATCATGACACAGAGGGTCTAAGCTAGTTCAGGGTTGCTTCCTTACCTTATCTCCACTGTGTCCCTTGGTTCAGCCTTTGGGGCTCATACCAGAAAGAAGATATTTATCATGTTCTTCCTAGATTCTTACTCCAGAGTCTCAGACGATGGGGATAGACAGTGCTACCTCAGTTTATCAAAGGTTGACCTAGTAAAAGCCCACTAGAAAACAAAAACTTGGCCTGAAACACATTCACTTGTCCTCCAGTGATGCGTTGGTGAAGGATCTCAACAACTGGAGAATTAAGAGACAATGAAAACAAGGCCAATTCAAATAGCTTTGCTGTTGTCAGCAGTGATTTGGAATACATTTTCCTCTCCTTGAGGGAAAGGATAAAAAAAGAGATACCACCAACTTTAATGCTTATTAAACTATTTCCAATAAATGAATGTAAATAGCACCACAAAGAGGAAGAATATCACTTTGGAAGTAATTTACTTGATTTTAAAAAAATACTGAAGTATTATCATCCTCCTTAGACTATAATTTGGAATGGCTTCTTTCAGAGAGAAGAACATGCTATTGATCCCATATGACTTCCATCCCCACTACCATGACCTCTTTATTCATAAGCACTGAAGGCTGGGAAGGGAAGATGGCTAACATGCACAGGGCATGCCAACTTGTCCACCTGATTAGTAAGAGTCCTCTTAGCATTACAGGCTTTTTGTTGAGCACTTGCATATCTTCACCTTGGCTGTTACTGTCTTTGTTACATTTGCTATAAATACTTCATGTGTGTTTTATATCTTTTTTTAAAAATATGTTTTTATTGATTTTAGAGAGGAAGGGAGAGGAATAGAGAGATGGGAACATGGATGAGAGAGACACATCGATTGGCTGCCTCCTGCATGCCCTGCACTGGGGACTGAGCCTGTAACCTGGGAATGTGCCCTGGCTGGGCTGTTTTATATATATATATATATATATATATATATATATATATATATATATATATTTTAAATGTATTTTTATTGATTTTTTACAGGGAGGAAGGTAGAAGGATAGAGAGCTAGAAACATCAATGAGAGAGAAACATTCATCAGCTGCCTCCTGCACACTCCCCACTGGGGATATGCCTGCAACCAAGGTACATGACCTTGACTGGAATCAAACACGGGACCTTTGAGTCTGCAGGCCAACGCTCTATCCACTGAGCCAAACCGGTTAGGGCTGTTTTATATATTTTTAAATAAAGTCATTTGTCAGAAATATTTGAATTCTGAGATGGCCAAATTTAGCAAATTTAAGTTATATATTCTGTTCATTATCTCTTGTTTTAGAAGATCTTTCTATTTTAGTAGGGAAAACATATTTTATATTTTCCTCTAATTCTTTCAGTTTTTTAAAAAATATTTAATTTTAGAATTAGTTTGTTAAGTTTTATTAATAAACTGCTTTGAGATTTTTATTAGAATTGAACTAACTTTATGGATTATAAAATAAAAAGTTTGACATCAATAGCATACAGTATCTCTAGTTTATTCTGTATTCTATTTATAGTTCAATAAAGTTTTATACTATTTTCCATAAAGGTCTTGCATATTTTTATACAGTTCATTTCTAGAAACTTTCTATATTTGCTTCTTTTATTGTAAATAAGTTCTTTTTATAGAAAATATGTTAATTGTGGTATATTCCTGCTGTACCTGATTTGTTTGCCAAAATCTTTCTTATTAGTTTAATACTCAAAGTTTATATAATTTTTATATGGGCAAATCCTTTTACTAAGACAGTAATGCAGAAAGCATACATGAAAATTTTTCTTATTTTTATTTATAAAAAACTAGGAGCCCGGTGCACAAAATTTGTGCACTTGGGGGGGAGGGGTCCCTCAGCCTGGCCTGTGCCCTTTCACAGTCTGGGACCCCTCAGGGGATGTCCACCTGCTAGCATGCCTGGTGAGGGGCTGATTGCTGTTTGCAGCCTGGCCAAGCCCCCTCAGTGGGGACCCTCACCCCATGGGGGTGTGGTCAGCCTGGGTGAGGAGCTGAGGGATGTTTTGAGGGCCATTTTCAGGCTGCCCACAGCTCCCATTGACCCAATGTCCCAGCAAGGCTGACTGGAGTCAGGTTTCTGGGGTTTATTTATCTTCTATAATTGAAACTTTGTTACCTTGAGTGGAGGCCTGGGCAGGCAACGAAGCCTCCTTTTTGCTTCAGCTCTGTGGCTTTTATAATTGAAACATTGTTGAATGAGCAGAGGCCTGCCGGCCTAGTCAGGCAATTGCAACAGAAGCCTCCTATTTACTCTAGCTCTGTGGCTGCCGGCTTCCATCCTGGCTGGGTTAATTTGCATACAGCTGCTCTAATTGGCTGGGAGGTTGTGGCTTGGCTGGTGGGCATGGCTTTGGTGTCTCGGAGTGATGGTTAATTTGCATATTACTCTTTTATTAGATTAGATACTAAAATTAGAAAGTATCATAAACTTAGTTAAAAAATAAAAATCAGAGACAATATTTAAAATACATAAGATAGAAAAATGTATTACTTATATGCAAAGGGCTTTAAAATAAGCAAAGGTAAAGGTGAGTACCATAATATAAAAATAGGGAGAAGTCATGAATAAGTAATTTGCACAAGCAAAAAGAAATATATGTCTTCAATTAATGTGACATGCAAATTAAATTTATTAATAAATAGGAGGATGCCAATTAAAACATAATAATTTTACAACTCTCAAATTAAAAAAAATAAACAAATGATAATTCTTATGGCTACCATTAGTTTGCAGAGACCATCTTTTATATGGTAAACCTTTTTTATTTTCATAACTTTATTTTCATTGTGGACACTATTACGAATGTCCATGTTACTCCCCCCACCCCAACTTTGTTCACCTCCATCCAGCCTCTGAATTCTTAAAAGTGAAATTGTTGGGTCAAAGTGTGGGTTCATGGTATCATTTTAAGGCTCATGATATCTGTTACTCAAGAGTCTTCTAACAAAAGGTCTATTATTCACTTTTAAAAATTTGAAGGTATGAATTTTCTGAGGCATATTAATAGTACACATTAATTTGAAGGATTTTCTGTGGTTTAAAAAATTGGACAAAATGCTGGCTTAAATAAGATTTTTTAAGCAAGGGAATTTGTCAGAAGTTTAAGTGTTCTGAGGTACATTGTGAACTTCAAAAGGATATATTTTTAAAAGTACTTATTTAAACTTATTTGACTATAGAATCATTCATTAGCCTGAGTACTTCAAAGAATTAGATCACCATACAATATGTATCAAAAGATATGGCTTACTGGCATTATTATGGAAACCTGTAAAACTGATCTGTGAAGATGTTCATTCATATAACAGAAAAGTTGTTAATATTCAATATATGTTTAAGAATAGGTACTGTTTAAATAACACATTGTACATCTATTTAATTGAATACCATACTCATAAAATACATCTTAGAAGAAAAAATGAATGCAGAAAATGTTTATGATAGTTTATAATGTAAAAACCAGGCTATAAAGTATATAAGATACTGTGGGGTCCATATATGCATAGAACTATGTGTGAAAGGAGAATTATAAAGATGTTAATAGATGTAGTTGCTACCTCATGTGATTGTCACTCTAATTTCCTTATTTTTCTCATTTTTTCTATAATAAGTATAAAGTATCTCTATTCAAAAGAAAAGGTTACTTTTTCATGTTACAGCAAAAGAGTTTTTTTTAATATATTTCCAGAAATTAATGTCAAAGTGCCTCCTCCCACACATCCATTCCTTTTTTTTTTTTTTTTTTTTTTGTGGGGGGTGGGGAGGGGTCTCTATTGAATTCTGTTCACACTGTGAATTGTTTTTCCTTTAAAGATGACATTTAATACATGAATTTTTAAATCAGACTATATCTTTGGTGCAGGAAATAATATCCATTTAAAGCATCTATTGCATTTTAAAATGTGTAGTCAGATAATATCTTTCTCATTAATTATTAACCTCAAAACAGAATAGGTTACATGAAATTTGAACACTTCCTAGTTCTGAGGACATTATGCCACATGAACAGCGGGCCCACAAGGGCTTCAATTTTTGGGCAAAATATATATTTTGCATTTCTTTCTGCTTTCTAATACTGTTCACAGAAAAGTGCACCCTATAGCAGTAGTTATATCAGACAAAACAGACAATGAAACAAAGGCAATAATAAGAAACAAAAAAGGACACTACATGATAATAAAGGGATGAATCCAGCAAGAGAATAACTCTTGTAAACATTTATACCCTCAATATAGGAGCACCTAAGTATGTAAAGCAAATCTTGGTGGACATAAAGGGAGAGATAGACAATAATGCAGTCATAGGAGGGGATTTTAACACCCCATTGACATTAATGGATAGATCTTGTAGACAGAAAATCAACAAGAAACAGTGGCCTGAAATAACACATCAAATTAGATGGATTTAATGGATATCTTCACAGCATTTCACCTGAAGCAGCAGAATATACATTCTTTTCAAATGCTAATGGAACATTTTCTAGGGTAGATCCCATGTCAGGACACAAAACAAATCTCAATAAATTTAGTAAGACTGAAATCATATCAAGCATCTTCTCTGACCATAATGGTAAGAAATTAGAAATCAATCATAAGAAAAAACCCTGAAAAACACACACAGACATGGAGGCTAAATAACATATTACTAAACAGTGAATAGGTTAACAATGAGATTAGGGAAGAAATTAAAAGATACCTTGAAACAAATGAAAATGAGAACATACAACCCCAAATCTATGAGATACAGGGAAAGCAGTCCTAAAAGAGAAATTCAAAGCATTACAGGCCTACCTCAAGAAAAATCTCAAGTAAACAACCTAATTTTACACTTAAAGGAACTAGAAAAAGAACAAACAAAGCCCAAAGGAAGTAGAAGAAAAGAAATAATAATCAGAGCAGAAATAAATGAAATAGAGTCTAAAGAAACAACACAAAAGATCAATGAAACCAAGAGCTGGTTCTTTAAAAAGATAAACAGGTTGACAAACATTTAACCAGACTCATCAATGAAAAAAGAGAGAAGGCCCAAATAAATAAAATCAGAAATGAAAGATAAGGAATAACTAACACCACAGAACTACAAAAGATAGTAAGAAAATATAATGAACAACTATATGCCAACAAATTGGACAATCTGGACTAATTGGATAAGTTCCTTGAAACATATAGTCTTCTAAAACTGAATTAGAGAAACTGACTAGACAAATTACAACAAATGAAATTGAAGGAGTAACAAAAATAAACTCCAACAAATGAAAATCCTGAACCAGATAGCTTTGCAAGTGAATTTTACCAAACATTCGAAGAAGAATTAGCACATATCCTTCTCAAAGTACTCCAAAAAATTTAAGAGGAGGGAAGACTGTGACACTTGTTTACAAGGCCAGCATTATCCTAATTCCTAAACCAAAAAAAGAATTACAATGAAAGAAAATTATAGGCCATTATCTCTGATGAACAAAGATGCTAAAATCCTCAACAAAATATCAGCTAAGTGATCCAGCTGTCCTATATAATAAAAGGGTAATATGCAAATTGACCCTAACAGCGGAACCACTGGGAACAACCAGTTGCTATGATGTGCACTGACCACTAGGGGGCAGATGCTCAATTCAGAAACTGCCCCCTGGTGGTCAGTGCGCTCCACAGGGGGAACGCTGCTCAGCCACAAACTGGGCTGATGGATGAGAGCGCAGTGGTGATGGCAGGAGCCTCTCCCACTTCTGCGGAAGTGCTAAGGATGTCTGACTGATGACAGGCCTGCTCCCTAAGCCACCAGTTGGACATCCCCTGAGGGATCCTGGGCTGCCAGAGGGATGTCGGACTGCATGCTTAGGCCTGATCCCCCAGTGGTCCCCTGAGGTTGACATCCCCCAAAGGGTCCTGGCCTGCAAGAGGGTGCTAGTGGAGTTGAGGGACACCCTGAGTGCAGGAATTTTCATGCACTGGGCCTCTACTACATAATAAAGATCATACACCATGATCAAGTGGTATTTTTTCCAAGGATGCAGGGTTGGTACAATATCTGCCTCCTTTATGCCCTCTTCTGGGGATTGAGCCTGCAACCTGGGTGTGTGCCTTGACTGAGAATCAAACTGTGACCTCAAGGTTCATAGGTTGATGCTCAACTACTGAGCTACGCTGGCTGGGATATATATTGAATACTGAAAGAGATTCCAGGTTTTATCAAGTTGTGTTTATTTTTTAAAATATATTTTTATTGATTTCAGAGAGGAAGGGAGAGGGAGAGAGAGATAAAAACACCAGTGATGAGAGAGAATCATTGGTCAGCTGCCTCTTTCATGCCCCACACTGCGGATCCAGCCCACAACCCGGGCATGTGACCTGACCGGGAATCAAACTGTGACCTTCTGGTTCACAGGTAGATACTCAACCAATGAGCCATGCCAGCTGGGTGATGAGAACATTCAGACCATAGCAGTAAGTTTGTGATCTACACCAGGATATAGATTTTTGTGCTTTAATGCTTGCAATGCCACTTGGAATCTTGTAGCAAATTTCCTTATATTTTTTCTTTATAATGACTTCTTCATTTTAATTCCAGTCTTAGTTTTTCACATCATCTTTCATCTTTTGCCTTATGTTTGATTATTCTTTACTTTCATTGAGAGCATGAAATAAAAGTTTATTAGCATAAATCATTTAAAAAATATAATATTTCTCTGCCTTGGGTACTGTGTGTATCTTTTTCTTTTATGCTGCTCCTTTTATTTTTCAGATTTCATTGTTATTTCTCTTTATTCATCTTCCAATGAGAAAGAGCTATTCTCTTCTGATATTTATTCTAGTTTGAGTTACTTCTCGTTGGTTTCCGGAGCTGGTCTAATAGAATTATCTCCTGTGGTGTCTCATGCTGAGGAGCTGTGACTCATCTTGTGGGTTTGTGGAAGGACCTGGAAGTCTATCTTTGCAAATATACTTCTCCCCCAGAGTTGGAACTGCTCCAGTAATGCTCACTGAGGAGGCAGTTAATGCTACAAGTTTATGAAGCAAACTATGCAGCCTCCCCCATTTTCCTTTGATCAGGGGGTACAGAAGGGGATCTTATTTTTCCCCTTTAGAGTGCTTTCTGGACACTGAAATATCACTCAGAAAGGGGAATTGGGAATTACCCCTTCACAATATCTGTAAGGTTTGTTGCAAGTGGACGAGCACTCCCCTCCACCCTTCATTCCTAGATTCTGGGACTGTTGCCTATTTTCCTTATTGCCATGTTTGTTACATTTGTGACTATGGAGAAGTTTCCAAACTCCTATAAGCTAATCATGAAAATCTCATCTTATAGAAAAGACAGGATCAATACTTGATTTTATTTTCTTTTACCATTTTT
>PVJC01036965.1:0-17449 GCA_004026665.1 Murina feae | reverse complement strand
AAGCCACCAGCCCTATCACCCCGCTGCTGCAGCCACTGCCAGTAACCGCAGCCACCAAGGTATTTTCATTAACACAGACTCCACTCCCTTCACTATGAAAAAATGACAACTTTCTTTAGGCATTTTCAAGATGTGTCTTTCATAGGATATGACATTTCTTTCTTTTTCTTTTTAATCCTCACCTGAGGATATGTTTCCATTGATTTTTAGAGAATGTGGAAGAGAAGGGAAAAACAGAGAGAAACAACAAAGTGAGAGGTACACTTTGATTGGTTGCCTCCTGTACATGCCCTGACCTGGGCCCCAGCCAGCGAGGAGCCTGCAACCTAGGTACATGCCCTTGGTCAGAATTGAACCCAGACCCTACAGTCAGCGGGCTGAGGTATTATGCATGGAACCAAATTGGCTAGGGCAGGATATGACATTGCTTAGCCCTCCAGCAGTGGACTTTCATTTTTTTTTTTCTCCAGGAGTGTGGTGGAAAAACCCTAGATCACCTTTTTGGATTCTTATTACCCAAGTTACTAAGAATATTACCAGTGGCATACAGGGAGCTTAGCCAATGAGCGGTAAGAAAAGGTGTTTCCTCTGTAGTTCACTCCAATCACCAACTCCACCCCTGTCCCTCCAATCCCAGCTCCACCCCTGCCCAGGCCTGTAACCTCTGGCCAAGGCTACAGCCCTGGGCAGGGGATGCTCAGGCCCCTACGATCACTGGCTTTGCCCCTGCTCAGGCCTGAAGTCTCTGCCTGAGGCTGCAGGCCTGGGCAGAAGACCCCCCAAACCCCTCTGATCACTGGCTTCACAGAGCCCAGGCCTCTGCAATCACCGGCTCTGATCCTGCCCCCTGCCATTGCCGACTCTGCCCTTGCCCCATTGGCAGCCTCTGGCCAAGGCTTCAGGCCTGGGCAGGGGACCCCCAGGCCCCTGCCATTGCCAGATCACCCTTGCCCCACTACAGTCTCTGGCCAAGGCTACAGGCCTGGGCAGAGGACCCCCAGACCCCTTCACTGCCAGCTCCACTCGTGCCCAGAGCCCTGCGATCGCAGGCTCCACCCCTTCCCTTCCAATCACTGGCTCTGCCCCTGCCCAGGCCCTGAGATCACCGGCTCCACCCCGCCCCACTGCAGCCTCTGGCCAAGGCTACAGGCCTGGGCAGTAGACCCCCAGGGCCCTCTGATTACCTGTTCTGCCCCTCTAGCTCCCTGCCTCCCCTGCCACCTGCCTAATAGGCCTGACCACTTCAGTGGCAAGGTTGAGCCAGACTGGGCACCGCCATCTTGTGGTTATGGGAGCAGCCATCTTTGTGAGAGTGATGCCTAATTTGCATATTACTTTTTTATTAGATAGGATATATTTAATCTATACACTACTCTGGGGTGGCAACTGAGAATGTGGATTCTACCTGCCATTCCCCTGAGTCTTGTCCTTTAAATTCAGACACACTCCTGGGTGCAGTTATAATGAAAAATCTTGAGGTTATGTTGAAAAATGTATCTCACCAGACTGGCTGTGGGATTGATTTTCTTTGTCTCCACTTTCTTCTCTGATGTCAGCTTGCTGACTGATTCCTGAGCCATTTTCAATCTGAAATTAAAATGGAGTGGGGAGGGAAGAGGAGGAAAAAGAAGGAGGGGCGGGGGATAAAAAAGAAGAAATAGGAAGAGATCAGGTTAAACAGAAATCCAAATGATGTTGAGTTAATCAACAGTTTGGAAATATAAGGAATGGTTTCAATTCTTTTCATTATTAACTTCAAACCCTAATTAGGTGTCAAGGCATATTTTTTGTGTTATCAAAGTGAATTACCTTCCCTGGCTGAGGGGCTCACCTAGGTGACTTTGGAAAATCTGTGCTTTTGGGTCCAATGCAGGAGTTTTTAATCTACAGAAAACTAGATGCAGTTACTTTATTCTCCACGTGCATGTCAAGGCTATCAGACTTGTGATCTATCCACTCAGCAGACAATATAGACACAATTTTGAAAACTGAAGTTTTGCCCTAACCAGTTTGGCTCAGTGAATAAAGCGTTGGCCTGCAGACAAAAGGGTCCCAGGTTCGATTCCCATCAAGGGCATGTACCTTGGTTGTGGGCACATCCCCAGTGGGGAGTGTGCAGGAGGCAGCTGATCAATGTTTCTCTCTCATCAAAGTTTTTAACTCTCTATCCCTCTCTCTTCTTCTCTGTGAAAAATCAATAAAATATATTAAAAAAAGAAAACTGAAGTTTTTAGGAAACATGAAAATGAAAAATATGAAAATTCACCATTTTACATCAAGAAAGTGAAAAACAACTCAAAGAATGGGAGAAAATATCTTTAAATCATATGTCTGACAAAGGACTTGTATTGAAAATACAGGAAGAACACTTACAACTCAGAAGAATAAACTGCCCAATTAAAAAATAGGCAAAGGATTTGAATAGACATTGCTCCAAAGAAGACATGCAAATGGCCAATAAGCACATGAAAAAAGACAACATTTTTAGTCATCAGGGAAATGCTAATAAAAACCATGAGATAGATACTTTTTTACATTCGTTAGGTTGGCTAGAATGAAAAAGGAAGACACTAACAAGTGTTGGAGGCAAGGACTTAGAGGAATTGGAAGACTGATGATTATGGGATTGTAGAATGGCACAGTCAGTAGGCAGTTTTTCAAAATGTTAAGCATAGTTACCATATGATTCTGTAATTCCACTGCTAAGTATATAAATATATGTATAGGCAAGAAAATAAAAATATATATCCATAAAACACTTGCATATGAACGTTTATAGCAGTGTTATTCATAATACCCAAGGGTATAAACAACTCAAATTTCCATTGGCTGAAAAATGGACAGACAAAATGTGGTATATCCATGTAATGAATTATTACTAGACCATAAAAAGGAATGAAATGCTGATACATGCTACAAAGGAGACGAACCTCAAAACATTAAGGTAAGTGAAAAAAGGCAATTACAAAAATCCACATATTATATAATTCCATTAATGTGAAATGTCCAGGATAGGCAAATCCAGAGACAAAAAGTGGGTTAGCAAAGCCAGAGGCTGGGGATCCAGACAATATCAACTGTTACTGAAGATGTGGGGGAATGAGAACTGACAAACTCACTCTGGGAAGTGTAGATCGGTATAGCTGGCTATACCCTATGAGCCATCAATTTCTCTTCTGGGGAGATACTCCAAAGAAACTTTTATATGGACACAAAGCTTTCACTGTGGTGATATGTGCAATAGTGAAAAATTGGAAACCTAGTGATTAGGTTCAGTGGGGTAAGAGTTGGATGGTAATCTATATATGTAAAACCCTAATATGCAAATAGATTGAATGGCGGGACAACTAAACAACCAGTTACTATGATGTGTGCTGACCACCAAGGGGCACACACTGAACATGGCAGGCATCAGCAGCAGGCAGCAGAGCGCAGACCCTGGTGGGTGTTGGCCATGGTGGGATGGTGGAGCAGATGAGTGGGGGTGCCAGACCAAGGCAGGGCACCTGTCACTGTCATCGGGGCGAGTGTCTGATGGTTACTGAAAATTCTTTGCTCCCACATACTGTGGTCTGCCCAGCACTTGCACCTGCTGCTGGCTCCGGACCTGCTCACCCCTGAGGGCTTCTCCACCTCCCCCTGCTCCTAAGGGGTGATCAGGGCAGCAGCTGCCACTCACAACCACTGACAGCACCAGCCCTGTTCGCACCTGCTGCTGGCTCCTGCCCCAATCGCTCTGCGCCATCAGTGGGTGTGAGTGGGCCCAGCACCATCAGCATGTGGGAGCGGTGGTGTCAGGACCAGGGCTGCTGGTAGACAGGGGACCAGGGCCACAGTGGGAGGGTCTGGGTGGGGGTGTAGAGGATGGGCCAAGACCCACCCCTGTGCCCACTGCAACCTCAGCCTACAGTTTCTATCAAGGTGCATGAATTCGTGCACTGGGCCCCTAGTAGTAAATAACAGCTAACATTCATTGGGTGCTTACTCCATGCCAGGTATAGTTCTACCTGGTTTATTTGAATTACACCATTTATTTCTCATTACAACCTTGTGATATAGGAACTTTCACTATTCTTATTTTATAGGTCTTAATAACCATGCAATACTGCTTTTTAAAAAATTATATTCATATAATGGAATATGGGATAAGTGTGAACTAAATCTATTTTTATTGACAGAATATCTTATCAACAATTTACATGGGAGAAATATGTTCAGGTCCTCAGTCTTTATGGAAAACAGTATGGAAGCTCCACAAAAAATTAAGTATAGAGTTACCATGTGATCTAGTGACCCCTCTTTTGTAGATCTGCCTAAAAATTTTGAGAATATTTATTTGCAAAGATATATGCATCCCTAAGCTCATTGCAGCAATATTTACAGTGGCCAAGACATGGAAATAACCAGTGTCCTTCGATAGATGATTGATAAAGAAGATGTGGTACGGTGGGGGGGGGGGGGGGGGGGCAAACATAGGTTTATAGCTATGAGTATGCAAATATTCTTGTATTACTTATTTGTTTTATTCTTATTATTATTGTTATTATCTTGTATCTTTACTTGTGATTTATCTTTTAGGTAATGATGGCTGGCAATTTAATTACATTTGCCCACCCTTGCATATACGATGAAATATTACTCAGCCATAAGAAAAGATAGAAAACTTCTATTTGTGACAACATGCATAGATCTTGAGAGTATCATGTTCAGCAAAATAAGTCAGACAGAAAAAGTTAAGAAACATATGATTTCACTCATATGTGGGATATAAAACTGAAAGCAACAGATAAACAAGTAAGACAAACAAACAAAACAAAAACTCATACACACAGACAATAGTATGGTGTTTACTGGAAGGAGGGGAGTTGTGGATAGTAAAGGATAAAAGGGGGTCAAATATATGGTGATGGAAGAGGATTTGAGATTGAGTGGTGGGCACATCATAAATATACAGAAGATGTATCATAGAATTGTAGACTTGAAACCTATATATTCTTTTTAACCAATGCCAACCCAATAAATTTAATAAAAAACCCAATTACAGATATCAGAAACATGATAGTGAGAGAGTGAAGTATTCTGCAGAGTGACACAGTGAAGAGGCCATGTAGCATGATGGCCAAGTGCTCAGGCTCCAGAGCCTGGCTATGGGATTAATTCTGAGTGTCTCCAGTTACCAGCTGCTTCACTCTGGACAAGTGACCTCTTTGTGCACCTTGATTTCCTAAAAATTGGGATAACAACAGCCTGCTACATATAGTCATTGAAAGGACGGACATAGTACAGCTCCAGGCACTGTGTAATCACTCAAGACGTGTTCCTTACTATTGTCTGTGCAAGCAAGATGCTACATTGTGTATGTGTATAAATGGAACCCACAAACAGTACTGTTCACAGATGCCTGTGTGTGTGTGTAAACATACATATAAACATCTCTCTATATTTATACAGAGACTGGAAAGATACTCATTAGTTTCATGATGGAGATTATTACTAGAAACATGGAAGAAGACAGTGGCTTTGGAAGGTAATGTATAGAACAGTACAATTTAATTTTTATAATGCCTCATTATTTTTAAATTAAAAACTCTTAAATAATACTTGGTAAATGTGAAGAGATAATTCTAGGTAGTGGGCATATGGGTGCTATGTTATTCTTTCTATGTTTCTTTTTTAATTTTTTTTCTCAAAAATATTTTAAAAATACTAAATATTCAAAAATCCACCAACTCACAGTCTCTTTGAAAAATGAACATGCTAATGAAAAGCAAGGACCTAAAACAAACATTACTCTATCCAGTAAGGCTAACATTTAGACTTGAGGGAGAGATAAAGAACTTCCCAAACAAGAAAAAGCTGAAAGAGCTTATCACCATCAATCAGTATTATAAGAAATGTTAAAGGGACTTAGAAGAAGAAGGAGAAGGAGGAGGAGGAGGAGGAGGAGGAGGAGGAGGAAGAGGAGGAGGAAGAGGAGGAGGAAGAGAGGAAGAAATATGAATAAGAAAATATTGTAAGGAAAAAAATTCTGACTTACAAAGACAAGTATCAGAAAAGAAGTGGATCAACCAACACTAAAGGTAGTACACAGGTTAAAAAGTAGAAAGATCATGTATAATTCCAATAGTAAATTGAGGGATACATAAAAACACACAAAAAAAGCGGGGTTGAATAAAAATGGTAGTGATTTTAGAATGTATTGAACTTAAGTGATCATCAACTTAAAATAGACTACTATACACATAGCTTCCTATATATGCAGCACATAGTAACCTCAAACCAAAAATCTACAAGAAATCCTATATCATAAGAAGCTGATATGCAAATAGATCGACCAGAGAAGCAACCGAACAACTGGTTGCTATGATGTGCGATGACTACCAGGGGGCGTGCACGGAACATAGTGGGCATTGGCTGTGATGGGATGGTGGAGCAGGTAAGCGGGGCACCAGACTAAGGTGGGGCGCCAGTCACTATCATTAGGGATGAGCCTCTAGTGGTTACTGAAATTTCTTTGCTCCTGCTCACTGTGGTCCTGCCTAGTACTTGCACCTGCTGCTAGCACTGGCTCTGCTCACACCCACTGCCAGTGCTTGTGCCAGCTCCGATCGCTTGGCATCGTCAGTGAGTGCGAGCAGCGGCTGCTGGCCCTGATTGCTCCTGAGGGCTTCTGTACCTCCCCCTGCTCCTGAGGGCAGCAGCCACGGCTTGCACCCCGCACCTGATGACAGCACCAGTCCCTCTTGCACCTGCTGCTGGCGTGGGCCCCAATTGCTCTGTGTTGTCAGTGTGTGCAAGTGGGGCTGGTGCCATCAGTACGTGGGAGTGGGACTGCGGCAGACTGGAGACCAGGGGTCATGGCAGGAGGGGCCAGGTGGGGGCACAGATGATGGGACAAGACCTGCCCCTGTGTCCACCGCAGCCTTGCGGCCCACAGTTCCTTTCAAGGTGCACGAATTCATGCGCTGGGCCCCTACTAAATAAAATAAATCCCAACACAACAAAGAAGGTAATCAACATACAAGAAAGGAGAGCAAGAGAACAGAAACAGAGAACTACCAAAACAATAAAAAACAATTAATAAAATGTCAATAACTACATACCTATTAATAATTACTTTAAATGTAAATGGATTAAATGCTCCAATCAAGCGATGAATGGATGAAGAAAAGATGGTACATATATGTACAATGGAACATTAGTTGGCCATAAAAAAAGAATGAAATCTCACTATTTGTGATGACATGAATGGACTTAGAGGTTATTATGCTAAATGAAATGTCAGACAGAGAAAGACAAATACCATATGATTTCATTTATATGTGCACTATAAAAAACAAAATAAATGAACAAATAAAACAGAAAGAAACAGAAATAAAACAGAAAGATATAGAGAACAAACTACTGGTTGCCAGATGGGACAGGGGTTGTGGGATGGGTGAAGAAGGTGAAGGGATTAAGAAGTACAAACTGGCAATTATAAAACAAGTCATGGGGTGCAAAGTACAGTGTAGGTAATATAGTCAGTAATATTGCAATAACTACACATGGTGTCAGGGATGTGCAAAACTTACGGGGAGATCACTTAGTAAGTTACATAAATGTATAACTGCTATGTTGTGCACCTGAAACTAATGAAATATTAAAGGTCAATTGTAATTGAAAATTTTTTTAAAAGAAAAAAAAACCCCTTCTTTTTCTTCAGGGAATTAAGTAAAAATATATTGCTCAACATTAATCACATACTTGCTTAATATTAAAGAAGTGGCTGAGTGTCTTAGCTCTTTATTTAGCTAATTTTGCACAATTTACTTAAAACGTTTGTTTAATCTAATCTAATCTCCCAGTCCACATGCTCAATGAAGTCAACATGCTGATTTGTGCATCAGGAAAGAAATAAAAACGAGACAAAGATGAGCAATGATTTACAAAACCCAAGAAGAACTACATCTGCAAAGCTGCCCTGAGAACGGGCACTTCCCATCACTGACATAGGTCTGAGTATATACACCACAATGCCTACTAAACTTTTCCACTTGCAGCAATAACCATGACTATCCCCTTCAAAAGAAAAGAATGCGCTAAAAGGAGCAACCCAGGTCAGACTGCATTGGAGACTCTGGCTATTAAAGGATTTGCAAACCACGACGATGGTGCTGTGAGGCCACTGCTTGGAGCATCTACTCTTTTTGGCTTCTCTCCACTAAGATTGGTTTTCAAAGAGAATAACCTATTAGTGACCCTCGAATCCCAATTTCAAGGGAGTGGTTTGGAATTACCATTTCTCTCCTGGCCCCCTAACTTTTAGGGAACTTTTTCTGGCCACCTTTTGCTTTAGTAGTTCCTTTTCTCCTTTGAATTCTGGTCTCTTCTTTCAGAGTTGGGGTTCTACCACCCTCCTGCTCAGCATCGCCTTTTTCAGCTTCCACATCTTTCGGCAGCCCTGCAACCTCCCTCCACGTTGGCTATGTAGAGGCACGGGGATGGGAGCCAACCCCAAACCCTGTCTCCACTGCAAACCTTTTCCGAATGATCCCGGCTGTTGTGTAGGCCACAGGCAGTCACACATACCCCACCCTCCCAAGGCAATTCTGACCTGAGTGGCCCCATCCTGCTCTTCTCCTAATATTTTCATTCAGTGATTATGTCTCCCTTTCAAAGGGAACTCTTGAAAATCGCATGGATTGGGAGACGGCAAAACTTGGGCCAAGTAGCTTCAGCATCCACTAGATTTGATTCTAATTCTAACCCTGCCAGTTATTAGAAGACTTGGAGCAAATAATCAACTTCTGTAAATTTCAGTTTCCTTATCTATGAAATGGAGGTTAATATCAACCACAAGGTAAAATCATTAAAATGTCCATACTACTCCCCCAAAAATCTATAGATTCAATATAACCTCCATTAAAATGTCAACGGCATATTTCACAGACCTAGAACAAATGTTCCAAAAATTTATATGGAATAAAAGTAGACCCAGAATAGCCACAGCATTCCTGAGAAAGAAGAGCAAAGTTGGAGGGATCACAATATCAGATATCAAGTGATATTACAAAGCCACTGTTCTCAAAATTGCCTGGTACTGGCACAAGAACAGACATATAGACCAATAGAACAGAGAACCCAGAAATCGACCCAAGCCATTATGCTCAATTAATATTTGACAAAGGAAGCATGAGCACACAATAGATTCAAGACAGTCTCTTCAATAAATGGTATTAGGAAAATTGGACAGACACATGCAAAAAGACGAAACTAGACCACCAACCTACACCATACACAAAAATAATCTCAAAATTGATAAAGGAATTAAATGTAAGATGGGAAACCATAAAAATCTTAGAAGAATCAACAGGCAGCAAAACTCAGACATATCTCGTAGCAATACCTTTACCGACATATCTTCTGGGACAATTACAACTAAAGAGAAAATAAACAAATGGTACTACATCAAAATAAAAAGCTTCTGCACAGCAAAAGAAACCATCAACAAAATGACAACAAAGCCCACTGCATGGTAGAACATATTTGCACAATGTTATATCTGATAAGGGCCTAATCTCCAAAATTTATAGAGAACTCATACAACTTAACAAAAGGAAAATAAACAATCCAACTAAAAAATAGGCAAAAAATCTAAATAGACACTTTTCAAAAGAGGACATACAGAAGGCCAAGAGACATATGAAAATATGCTCAAAGTCATTTATCATTGGAGAGATGCAAATCAAAATAACAATGAGGTACCATCTCACACTTGTCAGAATAACTATCATCAACAAATCAACAAATGACAAGTGCGGGAGAGGATGCAGAGAAAAAGGAACTCTTCTTCACTGCTGGTGGGAATGCAGACTGGTGCAGCCACTGTGGAGGACAGCATGGAGTCTCCTCAAAAAATTGAAAATGGAACTCCCATTTGACCCAGTGATCCCACTTCTAGGAATATATCCCAAGAAACCAGAAACACCAATCAAAAATGATATATGCATCCCTATGTTCATAGCAGTGCAATTTATGAAAGCTAAGGTTTGGAAACAGCCTAAGTGCCCATAGCATATGAGTGGATTAAAAAACTATGGAACATCTAAACAATGGAATAATGTGCTGCTGTAAAAAAAGAAAAAAGAAAGAAAGAAAGAAAGAAAAAAGAACTCTAATCATTTGCAACAGCATGGATGGACCTGGAGAACATTATGCTAAGGGAAATAAGCCAGTCAGAGAAAGATAAATATCACATGATCGCTCTCACTTGTGGAATAGAATTAACAACATAAACTGATGAACAAAAATAGATACAGAGACAGAGAAGCATCGAACCACCTGTCAAACCTCAGAGGAATGTCAGGGGATGGAGGGAGCGGGGATCAATGGGAGAAAAGGAGACATCAACCAAAGGACTTGTATGCATGCATATAAGCAAAACCAATGGGCACAGACAGTATGGGGGTGAGAGCATGTGCTGGGGGCAGAAGCAGGTGGGAAGGGGTCAATATGGGAAAAAGGAGACATACGTAATACTTTCAACAATAGAATTGAAATTAAAAAAATATCAAGGTATAATTATGAGAATTACATGAATTGATAAATGTAGAACATCTAGTATGTCGGGCATATATATGGTCAGTGATCAGTAACGAATAACCATTATGGAATCTTCCATCACAGAAATGGAGAAACTGTGGAAGAATGTGTGGCAACAGTTTCTGACTACAAATTAAATAGGTGCGGCTTTTAGCTAAGTATTTGTATTCTGAAAGCAAACCAGCTATTGCTATTATCCTGAGATGTAGCAAACCAAAGAACTCACCTCAATTTTTCTGATTCTAAAAGTCCTTTCTAGATGCTAAACTTTGGTACAGGTACAAGGAAAATCTCACAACCAAATAAATAAAAGAAACGACATTTCAAAACAAAGGTTGCATCAATTTCCTTAAGTTTTTTTCTAAGTTTCAGAGAGATAATTACCATAAATACAAATTACATTTCAAATATTATCGAACTTGGGATTAAGTATATTTTTTTCCTATTAACCTTGTTTTTCTGGTAACTAAAATAACATGGTTCTTATAGCAAATTTATGTTTATACACTTAAAATTATATTTCCTATTTATACTGTATGTCTACAAATACAAAGAAAAAGTGAGACTTGCTGGCCATTTAAATATTTTTACCATGATGTAGTGGACCAGGTAATGAAAATGCTCACATACAAAACTCTCGGCCAGACCATAGGGACACGAAGGCAGTGATGGTGGCTATCGTTTTTACTGCTGTGTCCCTGGTTCTTGAGACAGAAGTGAATGGAGACCTAGAGAACAGAATTGCAAAAAAAAATCCTTTACTGTCCTAAAATACTGTTCACTGGAATTTCTTGATGACACTGAGCTCACGAGGCTGCATAGGCATTGCAACCCGTGCAGTTGCATGGGGCCCCTGGCCTTCATGCCCTGTCACTGTCGTGAACATTTTTCCATAAGTTACCCTGTACCTTGTGGAGCTGATCCCACCTAAGACTTTCTAGGACATTTACAGCCATTTTTATTAATAAAGGGAGGCACTTTTCAACTCTTTTTCCCAGGGCACATTTGTTACATGAGGAAAGGTAAATTTGGTTGGCTCGAGTTGACACCTCCCTCCGAGGTTCATTTATCTGACTGTGCTGTCATCATTTCCAGGCACCTGCACTGTACACTAGACTGTAGGTCCTCAAAGGCAGGGGTAGGACTTTATTGTCTTTCTTTCCTCAGCATCTTGTACAGCACCTGGCATATAGTAGATGATCAATGAATACTGAATAAATAGGTGAATAAAGGATTATAGGTGACTAACCTCTAAACTGTAAGAATTCAGGCATCAAGAATGGTTATGTAGAAAACATGCAAGTCCATTAAGATCCATTAAAACAGCCCTACCCAGTTTGGCTCAATGGATAGAGCATTGGCCTGTGGACTGAAGGGTCCTGGGTTCGATTCCAGTCAAGGGCACATGTCCTGGTGGAGGGCTCAATCCCCAGCAGGGAGCGTGAAGGAGGCAGCTGATGATTCTCATCATTGATGTTTCAATCTCTCTCCCTCCCTCTGCCGCTCTGAAGTCAATTAAAAAATATTTTAAAAAATCCATTAAAATATAAAGTTCCTTAATATCACCTGAATACAACATCACCAATGCTCAAAACTGATTCTTTGAAATGCAAACAAGCAAATTCTCACTAGATCTCTGTACATTGTTAACAATAGAGTCCACATCATTTTTTTGAGGGCAAGGCTGTTTCTCAGCTGCTTTTGTATCATATCTATGGTAAGAAGCAAATGCTAAATATCATAACAGTCTAGCTGGATTATGAACACTGGAAGGGCAGAACACAGAGGTAAGTCTTAAAAACTGCTTTGACCTCACTAGAGATTGATGGTCTACCTACCTACCTACCTACCTACCTACCTACCTACCTACCTACTTACCTATCTCTATCTATTGCTTGAGAGAATGTTCTTCAAAAATGGTGGGCAAAGTGTCCTACACTTGCTGCAGAAACTCCAACAGCTGCTGTTGTTGATGGCATTACATGTACGCGGAGTCAGTGTTCTAGTAATCATGTGGAAAAAGACTGCAAGCCTGAGGTCTGCTCTGTGCTCCTCCTCAGAGGGCTTATCCTAGTATACATTATGTTCACTTGATAACATTTGTAAACACAGAGCTTTCATGTAAGATTTCCCAGCTCTGAGATCTCTTATAAAACTGGAAAGTTTGGCAACATCCAGTGGCATTTCTGTGCTGCAGCCTCTCAGTTCCTGGCACTTCCTGCCATCCCTGCAGTCCTGTGGCTGTCAGCCATGCCATCCATCAGCCTTTTGCACAGTAGGTTTTCCTATACTCTGCCCACTTTGCTCATTTTTGCTGCCTTCCTAGACTCTCTAAGCTTTGAGGTTTGGGTTGGGAGACTTACTGGAAGGCTACTGTGATACTCCAAAAGTGCAGACCAGTGAAAGGGTTTTCTAATCCATCCTCCTGCTGATGGACATGGTCTCAATTAATAACGCATAACCCACTCAGCCAGCATGGCTCAGTGGTTGAGCAACAACCTATGGACCAGGAGGTCACGGTTTGATTCCCAGTCAGGGCACATGCCCAAGTTGCAGGCTTGGTCCCCACTAGGGGGTGTGTAGGAATCAGAGGATCAATGATTCTCTCTCATCACTGTAAAGGTCAACTTGCCCCAGCTCATTTGCAGCTCAGTAGGACTTACTGCTACCCTAGAGATAAGGAAATAGTCATGCTCTAACCAAAACTTATGAGTCTGTGAGAAAGAGAGCAACAAACTGTGCGTCATCTTTTGTGGTTTTTGCAAATAAAAGTTTGTTTCTGCATCTGGTCGGGGCTGCAGTGTCAGTCCTCACTTCGGTGCGGTGCTGGTGCTGCAGTCAGCTGGCCAGCTCAATAAATCCTCACTTGCTGCTTAAGACCTAATTGGAGTTGGTGGTCTTATTCTTGAGAATGTTGGTCCATAACAATCATTGATGTTTCTACTTCTCTCTCCCTATCCCTTCCTCTCTGAAATCAATAAAAAGATATTAATAAAACAATGCATAACTTTAAAAATGTCACTTGTCTGTTTGAAAACTTTCAATGACTCTCATACTGTAGCCAGAATAACAAAGGTTTTCTGAAAAGGGCCAGATAGTAAATATTCCAGGCTTTGTGGTTTATATGATCACTGCAGCTACTCAACTCTGCTCCTATGGTGTGAAAGAGCCATAAGAAATACATGTCTGAACAGCAATGCCATGTGTTCTAATAAACTATTTAGAGAAACTGGTGGTGAGATGGATTTGGCCTATGGGCTGTGGTTTGCTGCTCTTTGAATGAGATAGTGTAACATTCCATTCTTTATGCTCACTATCAAAGCTCACCCACTTTCTAAACTTAGTTTACTTGTCTGTTTTACCTTTAAAGACCCAGATCTGGTTTTATATTGTCCTTAGACAAATCACTTAAACCCTTTGAGACTTAATTTCCTCGCCTGCTAAAAGCGGGCATAACACTGCACCTCAGTAATATAATCACGGTGAAAATTAAAAAATATATATATATACTAGTATATGATTACTTATCAAATATGATTATTTTCCTTCACCTCCCTGTGGCTTCCTGTCCCAAGCAAACCATTCACCATTCTTGTACAAGGCTTTTCTCACCTCTGTATCTTGCTCTTAGTGTTCCCTCAATGACTTTCTTACTCATTTCCACGTGCTCAAATTCCTCCCATTCTTCTGTTCCCAGCTTAAGTGCCCAAGTCCTGAAAGCTTCCTTCATCTCTCTTAGCCAGAAGTAATTGCTCTCTTCCCAAGTGAAAGGGCACTTTGTGCCTCTCTTAAGGCACTTAGGACTTTTCATCTAAAGACTGTCTAGGTGTCTTATTTCCTTCACACCACTGGGAACACTTGAGGACAATGATCACACCCTATGCGTATCTGGTCTCCTCCCTGTTCCGACCCTTAGCACTGCGCTGTGCACAAATCAGTTATTAGCAGACATCTAAGTAATAAATGAATGACTTGCATTGACAGTTTTCCTCCCTACCTTAAAAACGTATAAATGTTTAGTAAATACTTAGACTAGTAGAATGACTATTTAATGCATTTGCATGCCATTTATCCGTGGGGAACAAAAGTAAAAACATTTAAAAATCTAGTTCCAGTTACTAATTAGCTGATTGAGTTCTAATAAGGAAACAGAAAGGGTGCTTCAGGCCACCCAACTGTGCTGTGTTTATACATGTCAACTTATATACTCCAGAATGTCTAAAAGTATCCACACTGCTTTGACTACAAAAAGACTAAGGCTCATATAGGTTATAGGCAAATACTAATTTTGGTTTCAAACTTTATATTCCTGCCCCCCCCCTTCGAAAAATAGATACATAAAGAAAATAAGAAAGAAAATAATTATTCTTAATTAATAAATGCCTCAGTAAAACAGACTTCTGAAAACTCCATCTTTCTTCTTTTTCTTTATACTGCATATGATCCCGATGGAGTTATGGAGGGCCTCAGTAAATTTCATTTGCTGCCAAAGTCTACTGAGGAAAGACACGGAGTGAGATGAGACAGTGACGCACACCTTCTGATGTTCCCGCTTAGCCCTCACTCTGTGGAAGTCATCTGTAGCCTTGGTTTCATAGGAGAAGCACCTGGGGAGCGAATTTTGCTCCCACTTAGAAAGTAGAAAGCTTCAAGAGACATTGTTCCCATCCTAATGATGAAAACAGCTAGGAAATGTATAAAGTCATACTTTTTTCTTTTCTAATATATTTGTAATTGATTTCAGAAAGATGAAAGGAGAGGGGGAGAAAGAAACATCGATGAGAAAAAGAAATATCAATCAGCTGCCTCCTAAAGGCCACCCCCCTACCCCCAGGATCTCAGGCATGTACCCTGATGGCGAATTGAACAGGGACCTCTCAGGGCATGGGACAACGCACAACTAACCAAGCCACACTAGCCAAGGAGGGAAAAATCATACTTTTTCTTTAACAGAAGAGCTGGGATCACGTGGCACCTAAGTGAACTGCATCCTGAAGAGTAGCAGGCCTTTCCACTTAGAGGCTAGGCACCCCAGGACTACAACTTCATCTGGGAGGTCGTAACACTGGGCATGCTGTGGGCTTTCTACAGGCTAGATTTATATGCCCTCAGCTAAATCAAACTAATTCAGAATGCAGCCATATAAGACTGAAGAAGTACAATGTCTTTGTTCTTTTGACATTCAGTATTTCATTGATTCATGGTGCACAAGGCGGACTATACTGAAATCAGCATGAAGTTTATATAAGAGAAGTGCTGTCACTTTTTAAAAATATATATTTTATTGATTTTTTACAGAGGAAGGGAGAGGGATAGAGAGTTAGAAACATCGATGAGAGAGAAACATCAATCAGTTGCCTCCTGCACACCCCCTACTGGGGATGTGCCCACAACCAAGGTACATGCCCTTGACTGGAATCGAACCCGGGACCCTTCAGTCTGCAGGCCGACGCTCTATCCACTGAGCTAAGCCGGCCAGGGCAGTGCTGTCACTTTTGACCATAGTTATGAACCACACCAACCAATCAAGAGATATGTAAAATTATTGAGCAGGTGAGGTAGGTAGAGTGTTTAGACTCTTTTATACTCCTTGTCACTATTGGAAAAATCAACATTTTTAAGCAATGTTTTCAAACTGTCTTTGAAAGAGCCTTAACATTCAACAAAGATGTTTCAGGGAGAGAAGGTAGAGTTAGGGGACCTTTTAGACCCCTAACATCTGCAAGCCCTGCTTCCCCAGAAAAGCTTTATTTTATCTGTTTTATATATTGGGGCTTCAAGCATGTTTTCATTTGGACAAAAAGAGCTCTGCTGGTGTGTGTGTGTGTGTGTGTGTGTGTGTGTGTGTGTGTTTAAATAAAAAGTTGGAAAACCCTTGTGCATGGAATTCAATAGAACCCATATAAACTCCTGGGAGAAAAAAAATAAACACCATTGTCTTCAGGAGAATGATAGCCATCAGAAGTCCTTTTCTAAAGAATTATTCAGAGATATTGTGGAGGTGGACAACCAATTTAAGAAGACAATATGTTTTGCCCTAGCTGGTTTGGCTCAGTGGATAGAGCATGGGCCTGTGGACTGAAGAGTCCTGAGTTGGATTCCAATCAAGGGCACATGCCCAGGTTGTGGGCTTTGATCCCCAGTAGGAGATGTGCAGGAGGCAGTCAATCAATGATTCTCTCTCATCAATGATGTTTCTATCTCTCTCTCCCTCTCCCTTCCTTTCTGAAATCAATAAAATACTATACACACACACACACACACACACACACACACATATGTATATTAGAGGCCCAGTGCATGAAATTCATGCATGGTGGGGTGGTGGGGTGGTGGGGTGGAGTGGTCACTCAGCTGGGCCTGCACCCTCTCGCAATCTGGGACATCCCTCTCGTAATTCGGAACCACCGGCTCCTAACCCCTCTGCCTACCTACCTGATCACCTCTAACCACTCGCCTCCCTGCTTGATTGCCCCTAACCACTCCACCTGCCTGATTGCCCCTAAATGCTCGCCTGCCTGCCTGATCACCCCTAACTGCTTCTGCCTTGGCCCCCACCACCGCGGCTTCATCCAGAAGGTTGTCTGGAAGGACATCTGGAAGGTTGTTTGGTTGTCTGGTCTAATTAGCATATTATGCTTTTATTATTGTAGATATCTAAACTAATAAAAGCAGAATAGTAAAATTAACCGTTTCTCCTGGACGCCCACAGCCAATCAGAATGGCTGTATGCAAATTAGCCCAGCCAACATGGCGGCCGCCACTCACGGACCTGAGTAAACGTTTAGGCAGCGTCCGTTGCAGCAGGAGCGAAAGCGAAACTACCTGCTCGCTGGCTCCTTAGCCTTTGGCCTGAAGCAAAAAC
>PVJC01036964.1:0-17449 GCA_004026665.1 Murina feae | reverse complement strand
TTGTGGCGTCTTCTATTTGGACGCGATGGATTTCCATATAACAGTTGTTTCTCTGCGGCCTGTGCTGAGGCTGCAATAATGTCTGGCGCCATTTACAAGGATGCTGTGCGGGCTGCTGCGCCAATTCCTTTTTTAAAAACCGTGTCTTCATTGTTGAAAGTATTAGCGTTGTCCCCGTTTGTTCCCTACTGACCCCTCCCAGCCCACAACTGTCCTTTCCAGGCCTTTACCTCACTATTGTCTGTGTCCATGGGCTGTGCATATGTGCTTATAACTCCCCTGGTTCATCTCCCCATCCTTCCACTCACCCCAGCCTTTCCTCTGAGTTTCGCCAGTCTGCTCTCTCCATCTGTGTTTCTGAATCTATTTTATTCATCCCTTAATTTTGTTCAATAGGTTCTATACATGAGTGAGGCCATGTGATACTTACCTTTCTCTAACTGGCTTATTTCATGCTGTCTCAATACACTCCAGGTCCCTGCAGGCTGTCTCAGAGGCAAGAGATCCTTCTGTTCACAGCTGCATAGCATTCCATCGTGAAAATGTACCACGGCTTTTTCATTCACTCACCTACTCATGGGCACTTGGGCTCTTTCCAGATCTTAGTAAATTGTGCCGCTATGAACAAACGGGTATATATGTTCTTTCTGATTAGTGTCTAGGCTTCCTTAGGATGTATTCCTACAAGTGGGATCACTGGGTCCAATGGCAGTTCCATTTTTCATTTTTGGAGGAAACCCCATTCTGTTTTCCACATTGGCTGCATCAGTCTGCATTCCCACCAGCCATGTACTCGGATTCCCTATTCTCCTCATCCTCACCAACACTTTTTCTTGTTGATTAGTTGATGGCAGCCATTCTGAGAGGGAGGTGTTAGCTCATTGTCCTTTGAATTTGCATCTCTCTGAGCATCAGTGACTGCACCAATTTCACTGATTGCTATGGGCTCCCAGCTCTTTCCTTTCCTCTGTTTCACTTGCATTGAATTGGTTTCCTGCTGTGAACCTTGCAGGTGCCCCTGAGGAGGTCCCAGCTGGTCCTTCCCTGACTCCACACTCTCCCCCAATCCTACTGGTCCTTGCTGTAGGCCACTCCCCTTCACTAGTTTGGCCAGCTCTTCCTCAGAAGTGGAGATCTGCAAGTCTTGACTAGTTCCTCCAGCTTCCAGGGATGTGAGCAGCTGGGCCTCCTCAGCGCATTTCCCTCTGACCTCCCTGAGTTGCTCCTGCAGCTGGGCTTCCTACTCATCCAGCCCATTAAGGAGACCCTGTCCTTGCTGTTTCTGGGCCTGTAGTCTTTGCAGATTAGCATTTGCTCCTTGCAGTTCAGCCTGAAGACCCTGGCACTCCCAGTTCTCTGTTGAAGAGTGTATCAGTTGTCCAGCTGGAGTGGCCAGTTGATTGAGCATTATTCTGTGCACGGAAAGGTCACTGGTTCAACTCCAGGTCAGGACACACACCTGGGTTGAGGTTCAGTCTCTGGTTGGGCACCTGCAGAAGGCAACTGGTCAATGCTTCTCTTTCACATCCATGTTTCTGTCTCCCTCTCTCCTCCCTCTCTCTAAGCATGTCCTCGGGTGAGAAATTTCTTAAAACAGAGTACGTTTTTCCCATTATGGTCCTCCTGCACATTACCCTTGTCCCTCCTTAGATCAATGGTGTCATTGTTCAGGGCATCGAGCTCCTTAATAACAGAGAAATCTGTAGCAGGACTGGATTCTCTTTTGGAAACGGGCCCTGTCTGCTCATAGACAACTCTCTGGAGTGAAAATATGAGGAGGATCAATGCCCGTCATTACCTTCTGATTGACTGAGTGAAGAGCCAAGGCAAACATTTCCTTTGCAAGCTTCCCACAGGGTCACATAGCACCCAGAGGTAGGCCAGTCAGGTGGAAGCTGACCCTGTCTCCAGGAAGATCTCACCAACTTCCAATCCAGACACAAACTCATCCCTGTCCTCACCACTTTCCAGGAAGATGCCATCCTCTTTAGTCTTTTCTGCAGGGGATCCAACCCTCATTTCCCTCTTAGCAGGTGGCACAAGGCTGGAGGCCAGGACATGGGCACAGATGCTTGCGCCAACCTGCCCTTTACCAAGCGCATGGCACCTGCGGACTCATCTCCATGAGCATCACACCACGGCCAACACCACTCTCTCCCAAAGGCTTCCAAGGGCAGCCACAGGCAGCTTCAAGGTCAGCAACACTGGTTTCCCTTTTATCACACGCAGAAAATAAATGTCCGGGTCACAAAACGATCAAAAATGGCACCATGTCTGGCCTGGTCTTCAGATTTTACAACCCAAGGGCCCCATTGCAGAGGTCCCACTGTCCAGCAAGGTACTATGGGTGTGGGGAAGTGTTGGTGGAAGAACAGCCAAGTTCAAGTGCCTCAGAGACACCTGCAATGCATTCTGGGTACATGCTCCAGGCACAGAGCAATGAACAATTCCTGTTTTGTGAGCACAATCCCAAACCTTTGCCAGTGTCGGATCTGGGAGGCTGACATGTTCAGGAAAGCAGCAGCAGCAGCCAGTACCCTCAGGGGGGCCCGCACCACCCTGCCTGCAGCATTTTCACATAAAGGGGTCCCACCAGATGACTGTGTCAGGGAGAGCTGGGCCTGCACAGCCATGGTGCCCCCATCCTGTAGGGGAGGGGCAGGAAGGACTGGAAGGCAGGGGTGGGGTGAGGAGGAAAAGGAGGGTGGATGGGAGCCAAGCCCTTCCCTCCTCTCACCCCCTGGGATTTCCCTTTCAGGTCCATTCCTATTGGACTTTCCCCTCCCACACACCTACTTGTCCACAGAGAGTCCCTCCCAGGCCTGTCCTGATGTTCAGGATGCAGAGAGGTGGGGAGTGGGATCTGCCCTGCCCCATGGGGTCCTCTCTCCCTAAGTGAGCATCTGACTGTGATGTGCCCAGCAGGGCCCACGCCAAAAGTGCGCCTCACACTCACCCCTGGGCAGACGCCCACCCCTGGCTAGAATGGATTGAATCCGTTTCACACACACACAGGGGGTGTGGCTCAGTGCTGACCAGGGGCTGGGTCTGTGGGCAGAGACCCCAGTGCCCGTACCCAAAGCATGTGGAGGGGCAACCCTGCTCCCACTTTCACCCCAAGTCCATTCCCCTCCCTGGGTGGGGCCCCCTGGGTCCCTCTCTTGGCCACACAGAGGAGGGAAGCTCCACGCTGATGACTTCTGGCTGCACCCAGGCACCTGTGGCCACTGACTGTCACAGTAGTTTTCTATTCTGCTTTCCCCTCCCTCTGGGGAACTTCCCCTTCCCTTCTGGGCACTGAGGATGCCTCATGTTTCAGGAACAGTGTGCACGGCCTTTCTCAGCATCAGGAGTCGATGGGATTTGTACGTGGGCACAGCAACCATCCAACCCCTGCGGAGTTCTGAACCACACCCTCATGGGCCACCTCACAGGCTCAGTCACGTGTGGAAATGAACCAGGATGGCAACCGCCAGGTCCCCGAGCCACCGACCCCACATCCCCTCTCAGGAGGTGGGTTCTTGACCACGTGCTGCTTGAGAGGAAATTGAGACTCAGGAGGTTGTATGTTGAGGGTGATGGTCACACACCCGATGGACAGTGGAGGACGATTTAAATAAGAATCAGTCCAGCTGGGGTTGCTCAGTGGTTGACTGTTAATCTCTAGGTTGAATTTCAATTCTCGGTCAGGGCACAGGCTTGGATTTGGGGCTAAATCTCCAGATGAGGTGTGTGGGAGGCAGCCGATCAGTGATTCCCTCTCATCATGGAAGTTTCTATCTCTCTGTCTTTCTCTCTCCCTTCCTCTTCGAAATCCATAAGAACCATATATTTAAAATAAAAATTAAATAAATAAATGAGATCAGTTTTGTTCCCCAAAGCAGAGCATTAACACACTTATAGTCACTGACTGGAGGACAGGGGCCCTGAAGGAGGAGGAGGACGAGGAGGAGGAGGGGGGAGGAGGAGCAGGAGGAGGAGGATGAGAGATCTTCCTGAGGAACAAGGCACTGAGGGGAGGAGGGACTCAGTGGAGAGTTCCCACCCTGAGGAGGTGGATGCTGTTGCAAGAAAGGGGAGTGACCAGGGGCTGGGATAGGAAGAGAAACACACTCGGGTGCCAGAGGGGGAGACCCGTTTCCTTCCCTTATTTCCCTGCATTTCCCTCAGAGCTCAATGTCACAGGGAGTCGCCCTGAGCTGCACAGGGAGAGGGGGAGCCTGTCCGTGCTGATCTGAGCTCTGCAGGCCACAGGGACCCACATCTTCCTGAAAAGTCTCTAGGGCCCGGGTGGCCCTTTCTATGGTGAGGACCCCAGGGAGTTGCTGATGGACTGGCTGAGGGGGAAGGAGACCCCGTGAGGGAGGCTCTGACAGAGAAGGACATGCCTTGGGTCACCTCACCTGCAAGAGGCTCCTGGTCTATTTCCTGCTTCACCATGAAAATGAGAGCCAGGCTGCTATAGAGGCTGTTCCCTCGCCTGTAGGCTGCTGACGTGAGCACCCTGTGACAGGAAGCACTGGACTCCAAGTAACCACCACCCGTGTGTCTGTCTGTTGATCCTGCTGGTCCCCTGGCCTCCTGCATCTTCTCAGCTGAGGCCACAAGGAGAAGACGCCATGACCCCCACCCTCAGGGCCCTGCTCTGCCTCGGTGAGATGGGAGGGGGAGGTAAGGCCTGGTCTGTCAGGACCCCAGGACTCAGGAGGCTCATGGGGAGGAGGGTGCTGCTCAGGGTACAGGGCAAATCTCTCACATGGACTCTCTTCCAGGGCTGAGTGTGAGCCTCAGGACCCCAGTGCAGGCAGGTGAGTCTCCCCAGGTGTCCCAGGCTGATGACAAGGGGCCTCCCCCAGGCAGCAGGGAAAGGGGTGCACATCTGTCTGAGAAATGGAGAACATCTGGGACTGTGACCTGGGGCCCAGGGGTGGGAATGTCCTGTGACCCAGCCTTTGATTCTTTCCAGGGCCCCTCCCCAAGCCTACCCTCTGGGCTGAGCCAGGATCTGTGATCCCCTTGGGGAGCCCCATGACTATCTGGTGTCGGGGGACCCCAGGGGCTGAGGAGTACCGTCTGGAGAAAGAGGGAAGCTCAGCACCATGGAAAACACAGAAGCCACTGGAACCTTGGGACAAAGCCAATTTCTCCATCACACACATGACAGAGTATGATGCAGGGAGATATCGCTGTTTCTATCGCAGCCCCGCTGGCTGGTCAGAGCGCAGTGACCCCCTGGAGCTGGTGGTGACAGGTGAGAGGACCCTCAGGGGTCTCAGCCTCAGTCTCTGCCCTCATGAAGGGGGTCTGCTCTCAGGATGTCCCCCTCTCACAGCCCAGCCCTGAGGGACATGAGGGAGGTGTGAGCCCCATTTAACACACTGCCTCCTCCTCTCCTAGGATCCTACAGCAAACCCAGCCTCTCAGCCCTGCCCAGCCCTGTCGTGACCTCAGGAGGGAACGTGACCCTCCAGTGTGGCTCAGGGCAGGGATTTCACAGGTTCATTCTGACTAAGGAAGGAGATCACAGGCTCTCCTGGACCCTGAACTCACAGACACAGCCCAGTGGGTGGTCCCAGGCCCTGTTCCCTATGGGCCCCGTGACCCGCAGCCACAGAGGGACGTTCAGATGCTATGGCTGCTACAGGGTCAGCCCCCATGTGTGGTCACACCCCAGTAACCCCCTGGAGCTCCTGGTCTCAGGTGAGGGCCCCTGACCCTGTCTGCTGAGCTGTCAGCTCAGGGTCCCGTCCCCAGAAGGATTATGGGCTGAAAGGGAGTGAGGGGCTCTAGGGATGGTCACCCAGAGGAGATGTACCACTCAGACACCCACTGTCCCTCTCCACCATCCCCCTCGCCCTCACCTGGTCCAGAAGGTGCGAGGTGGGCATCGGGAGGGACGTAGGACTCTGTGAGGAGGGATCCAGGGTCAACCCCAAATTTCCCCCCTCTTCCCATCCGACCCAGGGCTCCAGGGACCCAGCCACCCTCCCATGGGGGCCTCTTTGCTCAGAAGGAGAGAGCTCCCCTGGGCAGTTCTGAGTCTGAGTGCCTAATGCCACCATGCACTCAGGGCAGGCTGTGTCCTACGGCTGCCAGGAGCTGGGACAGATTTCAGGGAACCACAGCCCCAGGGGCTCTGAGGAACGTTTTCCTCCCACTCAGGGAGTCAGGCCCACAAGGAGCAAGTGGGTGCCTCCACGGGGACAGATACTGGGCTATGTGACGGTACTGGATCCTCTGAAGTCTCTCACTTGGATCTCCCTTCCCTGCCTGCGCTTCCGTGTCTGCATGTGTTAAAAAGTGAATCATGGCCCAGATCTTACATTTCCTGTCGGTCCTGGACCTGACCTCCTGGGCCAGGGCCTCACAGGGAAGCCCCCACGACATGCTGTTATGGGGCCTGTCCCCTCTCTCTCAGTGGTGGTGACAATGTACAGGGAGTAACAGGCAGGACAAGAGTCTGGGCACCCAGTCCTCCCTCTCAGCTCAGGCTCAGCTCAGAGGAGGGAACAGGGTGCATCAGCCCTGGTGCAGCTCCTGGCTCTGCTGCTCCTTCTGTGTGGTGGGCGGTCCCTTCTCTCCTCTGAGTTTCAGGTTCCTGTCTGCTCATCCCTGGTCCCATGCTGTTCACAGGCTGCTGGGAGATGAGGTGACATGAGGGCCTCACAGAGCTCAGGAAGGCAGAGCCCCCAGCACAGCCTGACCTTCCCAAGGGCTCAGGGCCCTATGGGTGGAGATGGATGAGGGAGAGACTCAGAGTTCATGTGCCCCTCTGTCCCTCCTGTGCCTGCTGTGCTGGGAGCGGGTAATGAGGAAGGACCCTCAGCTCCAGATGAGACATGGACAGGCTACTGCAGAGGCAGAGCCCAGAGCATGAAGCTGGTGTCCCCCTGGGGGTATCGAGAGGACAGCACAGGGAACCCACAGTCCTGGGTTAGTCCCAGGCCTGCCCTGTCAAGGCTTGGTGACCTGGGTCCCATGGTTAATTCTCTGAGCCTCAGTGCAGTGGGTGATGAGGTCAGCAATCCCTGGTGCATGACTGCTGTGAGGTGAGAAGAGATGAGTGACAGACCCCACCACATGCCTCGCACACAGTAGGTGCTCATTCAATGGCATCACTGGCTCATTGCTGAGGTGATGAGATGAGGGGAATAAGGGATCCCCTGACATTTCAGGTCTGATTCCTTTCCAGGAGACGTCCCCAAACCCTCCATCTGGGCTGAACCAAGCCCCATCGTCACCACCAGGAGCCCCGTGACCATCTGGTGTCAGGGGTCTCTGCAGGCTAGTGCCTACCTTCTGTATAAAGAGAGGGGCTCTGAGCCCTGGGATACAAGGACCCCACAGAACTCCAGCAACAAGGCCAGCTTCCTCATTGCAGCCATGACCCCATCCCTCGCAGGGCTGTACGAGTGTGCATACTACACCACTGGGGACATACTCTCAGAGCCGAGTGACCCCCTGCTCCTGGTGGTGACAGGTAAGGGAAACACTGGGTCCCCTCCCCACTGTGGGCTCCAGGTCACTAGCAGAGGGAGAAAAGTGTGGTCCCAGGGAACCCCACCCCTCACAGAACACACCTGGGGCATGAGGGTGATGGTCCCTTTAACACAGACCCTTTCTCCTCCCTCAGGAGTGGGTGGTGCACCCTCCCTCTCAGCCCAGCCAAGCCCTGTGGTGGCCTCAGGAGGGAACGTGTCCCTGTCCTGTAGCTCACAGTTCACATCAGGCCCTTTTCATCTGCTGAAGGAGGGAGGGGCTGACCCGCCCCTACGCATGGAAGCACAACTGAGGACCTATGCTGGGAGGCAGCAGGCCCAGGCCATCTTCCCTGTGGGCCCCGTGAGCGCCTCCCATGGGGGGACCTACAGATGCTATGGTTCTTCCAGCTCCTACCCCAACGTGTGGTCACAGCCCAGTGCCCCTCTGCACATCAAGGTCACAGGTGAGGACAAACCCAAGGGCATCCCCATCTGTTTCCTGGTCTCAAAATGCTGGTGCTGTGTGTCCATAGGGGCTCTGGGCTCATGGGGGTCAGTGACACTGGCCCCTTGGGGACAGAACCACAGGCAGAAGGCTTAGGAAGGAACGTGTGAGATCTCTCACTGCACCCAGTGGGTGATGTGTGGTGTCCCCTGGTGCCACTGTCCTTTCCTCCCAGGTGTGCACCGGGAGCCCACCCTCACGGCCCAGCCAGGCTCGCTGGTGCTGCCGGGACACAGCCTGACCCTCCAGTGCCATGCAGAGGCCGGCTTTGACACATTTGCTCTGACCAAGGACGAGGGGCTCACACACCCCCAGCGCCTCAATGGACAGCACAGCCCCGACTTCCCCCTGGGCCACGTGAGCCACACCCACGGGGGCCAGTACAGATGCTACAGTGGACGCAACCTCTCCTCTGCGTGGTCGGCCCCCAGCGCCCCTCTGGACATCCTGGTGGCAGGTGAGGAGCCAGCCCTCCCCCCGTCCTGAGGGTCTGTCTGCTCAGGGTTCTGGGTCCAGGGTCACCTGGGGGTGATGGGGTCCAGGAGAGGGGCCTGGAGCAGAGGCTGAGCTGTGGAGAGGTCTAGGGGAGGGAGTGAGAAAGGGGGTGAGGTCAAGGAGATAAATGACACCCACCCCCCAGGGGGGCTGACAGGATCTGAGAAGGGGTCACAGACAGGGTCTCTGGAGAAGGACAAGGTCCCTCAGCTCAGGGTCAAGGGCGTGAAGGAAGGGTGGCTCTCTACATATCACAACCTTCCTCTCCCCAGGAATGTACAGCAAACCCTCCCTGTCAGCCCAGCCGGGACCCTCAGTGCGCAGGGGAGGGACGGTGACCCTGCAGTGTGGGTCTGAGATCTGGTTTGACACCTTCCACCTGCACAGGGAGGGGTCACTGGACCCTCCCCAGCACCTTCGTCTGCAGAACATGTCTGCACCCTCTCAGGCCAACTTCACCCTCAGTCCTGTGAGCTCAGGCCACCAGGGGACCTACAGGTGCTATGGCTCACGCAGCACCTCCCCCTACCTGCTCTCACAGCCCAGTGACCCCCTGGAGCTGCTGGTCTCAGGTGAGCAGCCCCCACCCCATCCTTTCTGTGCTCAGTGAGCTCAGGGCCCTGTCCCTAGGAGTGTGGGTGACAGTAATAAACCAGGAGGTGGACGAGGTCCCACAGAGTAGGGTCCAGCTCATGAGAGAGCAGAGACAGACAGGGCCTCCCACTCCTGAACCCTTTTCTGATCCTCAGCAGAGATGGTAGGGAGGGCGAGTGAGATGTGGGTGAATGAGCAGGAATGTGATTAGACTGAGCAGAGAACACAGACCCCCCACAACCACGACCACTCACCTCCTGACGTCCTCATCTCAGAATCTGGTTCTGAGCCCCCACTGGACACTCCCCCTATAGAGAAGCATCCTGCCTGTGGGCTCCACACTGCAGGTCCCCCTGTGCTCACCTGGGGGCCTCCTGGCCCTCAGTGCTCACCTGAGATTAAAGAGGGTCCATGCAGGGCTCATGGGGACCTGGGCCTCCTGCCCAGACTCTGTGCATTCCCCTCTGCTCATGTCTGTGCATACGGGTGTATTCTGGCTCTTTCTAGAGAACCTTCAGGCAACACTTCAGTGTATGAGCTCACACTTTAACTTACATTATATGGGTCCAGATAGAAATACAAACATTCTAATCCTATTGTCATTGGGAACAGATTAAATTCAGGCATTTGTTATGGAGAACAATTTCTGGTTATAAAGTCTTCTTACCACGCACATTTTCAAATGAGCTTCATGCATGAACCTTAGACGCATGTGACAGCTATTTGTAAAGTCGAGTAAATGCACAGCCCACTGAGAGAATTGCACAACTAACATTGTAATTTGTGAGTAAGCTGTGTGAATCCTGTACATTTTCTAAATGGTAGTGAGTACACATAGGAAAGCTATTGTGTGGACACACTTGTAACCTGACCTGTTAGCCTCCCAAAGCTTCTCTCCCCCTGGACTGTTTTTCAGTTGGTCCCTCTGATATAACATTCTAATCCCCAGCAGCCAAAGGAAAGGTCACTTCTCTACTACCAATGGCATACCTAGTTTTCCCACTCCATGGCCCGTAGATGGAATGAAGGACCAAAATGACCACAGCTTCCACTCCAGAGAACAGCTGAATTCACACCCCAAGTTATGCCAAGGAAAATCCACTTACAAATTTGCATTTTACATCGAAAAGACTATTGCTGCTTTGTTCCAATCCTTCTTCTGTTTCATTAGGGTTTACTAGGAAGGCTCTCTTTTTCCGACAGATGCACTTCCCCCCATAATTATTTTTTCTCTGAATTTTAACTTCATGACACACATTACAAAGGCTGCTTGGCACCACCCATATGGATATTAACCCAACTGAGTGAGGCTGATCATCCATGTGCATTTCTGAATTGTGGAGCTGACTTTTAGAGTTATTGCATGGTTCACTGTATGAGGAGACATCAATAATTTTGTTTGTATCTCGGGTTTCATATCAAAATAAGTAAGAGATTGACATGATTTCCTACTTGGGGTGCTCACTAAATCTTGTAATTAGCAGGATTTTCTCTGTGACTTAAACTTTGAGCCAGAAGTGTGGACGCCCTTGGTTATGACCTTTGTTGTACTTTCAGATAAAGCAAAAGCTTACACCACTAGCATCCATATGCTCACATTTTTCATTTGGTAAATATATTTACCACTGTAGATATTTGTTTGTATAATCCTATATAATAAAGAGGTGATGTGTAAATTGGCCCTCACACCCTCAGTAGATGGTTGCTTACAACCAGGCTGGCACAAAGGTTAGTGACGGATGACCAAACAACTGAACAAGCAGGCTGTGTGGGGTGACCAGGCCAGCGGGGTGGACTGTTAGGGGCAACCAGACCAGCAGGGAGAGGGGCAATTAGGTTTGATCAGGCCTGAACACATGGGCAATGAGGGGTGATCAGGCCATGGGGGGGACAGTTAAGGGCAACCAGGCAGACAGGCAGGTGAGCAATTAGGAGGCAGTGGTCCAGGATTGTGAGAGCAATGCTTGACTGCCAGCTTAGGCCCGATTCCAGATCATGCCTAAACTGGCTGTCAGACCTCCCACAAAGGCTCCTGGATTGGAGAGCGTGCAGCTTGGGCTATGGGGAGCCGCCTACCCATGCACAATTGTTGAGCACTGGACATCTAGTTGTATAATAAATGAGTTAAATCCTACCTCTTTCGTTCAGTGGTTAGAGCATTGGCCTATGGATTGAAGGGTCCCAGATTTGATTTTGGCCAAGGACTCATGCCCTGGTTGCAGGCTCAGTCCCCAGTAGAGGATGTGCAGGAGGCAGCTAATCAAGGAATCTCTCTCATGATGTATGTTTCTATCTATCTCTCCCTCTCTCTTCCTCTCTGAAATCAATAAAATATTTAAATAAATAAATACTTGAGTTAACAGAAAAATCAGCAGATATACAATTCCAGGTGAGGATGAAAATACAGACCCCAAAGAGGAAGGGCCTGGGCGGGGTGGGGTGAAGGAGACCCAGCCCAGACTTCACCCCTTCATGCTCCTGAGATTCATGCACCCTTGACACCATACCCACCTCCATGAACCCTGGGTCCCCACCTGTTGAGAATGTGGGATCTCCCAGCTGTAGGGGACTGAGCTCATGGGGTCTTGAGTCTCAGGCTAAACTTGAACACACAGCTCTTAGTTATTTCTGAATTGTAATCATACCTTCTCTCACCCTCAGTTCTAGGGCACAGCTCTTACACGGTGACTCAGAGCAGGTGCAGCATTCAGACATCACTGGGATGCTGATGTGAAGGGAAGGTGGGAGTGCAGGGAAAACACCAGAATCCTGGAGGTTGGGTCTGCCCTGACCTGTAAGACTTCTTTACCTACAATTCTTATTTTCTCATCCCCAAGACCACACAGTGGAGAATCTCATCCGGATGGGCACGGCTGGCTTGGTCCTGGTGGTGCTCGGGGTGCTGCTATTTCAGGCTCGAAACGACACCAGATGGGCCCTCCATGCAGCCAGGATGTGAACACAGAGGCAACAATCACCATTCAGAGTGGAGAGCCTTGGAGCCCATCTGATGACCCCAGGAGGTGCTGAAAGAGAATGTGGACCATAGTTGGGGAGACTGTCTGCTGAGCATGTCCAGGAGAGAAGACGTGGTAGGCGAGGTTTGGGTGCAAGAGAACGTGGGCCCTGTCCCTGTAGAGGACGCCTCCTCCATCCACATGGGGTGCTCTTCTTCCCTCCCTGACCTGACCTCACTCTCCTTCACTGCCCTTCTGTTCCCACCCTATGATGTGATGCCTGGTTTGGATTCACATGTATACACCCCATCATGCTGGGTCCCATCCATCCCAACAAACTGTGGTATCTTCATAAACTTGGGATTGTTTTTTTAATTTAATTTTTACTTTTTTAACGATTTTTTATTGATTTTAGATAGAGAGGATGAGAGAGGGACAGAGAGATAGAAACATTGAGGAGAGAAAAACATTTGCACTCCCACTTTTGCGGATGGAGCCCACAACCCAGGCATGTTCCCTGACCTGGGTTCGATCCGATGACCTCCTGGTTCATAGGTCGATGTTCAACCACTGAGACACACAGGCCCGTTTGTGGGATTATTTTTAAAGCAAGAAGAACAGAGTAAAAAAAAAAAAAGGTGATACCTGCTCCACGTGGTCCAGCCCATTGCACATCTCCCCCCTCCTACCATCTCCATGTGGCTTCTTCTCTGTATCCTTACCTGGGACTTTCTGTTCACCTACATTTCAGGTGGTTATGAGTGATAGTTGCTCTGTAATTTAATCTTGATTTTGCTGTGGTTGTGGGAGGATTTGAGTACTTCCTTAATTTTCTTTACTGTCTTAATGTTAGATAAGAAATCATTTTGAATTGTTGGCATCATTTTATTTAAGTACTACATACGGTTCATTTTAAGTAGCTTTTTAAAAAATGTGCCAGACCAGTTTTAAATTGATTCAGGTTTATTTGTTTTCTATATTTACTTCAACCAGTTTGGAGGTTATATATGCATTTCCCATTTGAATGTTACACCATTGTTAATATTGGAATTTATATCTAAAATTGTGAACCATTTTTTATTCAAACTCTCCTTTAGACAAGAAAATGTCAGTACATGTTAGCTGAACTCTATACCTAATTTAAAAAGCTGTGTGTGTTCATGTGTCTCAAACACACACACACACACTCCCAATATTATTTAACCTTTCTGAATTAAAAATGTATATGTGAATATATGTGCCAATATACTTCTTCAAAGTTTAATTCTTTGCCATTACTAGGCTTAATTTTACATCTCACTCTCTCTACTTTTTGTCTGTTGTGCTATTGATTTAATTACTATCGTAGTGTGCGTTTAATGAGTGTGTAAATGATAGAGACATTGTATGCTTGTAAATGCTTATTTCCATGAAGACACTTGAAAACATGTTTTATTGCAAAGAGAGGATATAATTCAAATACAAGGAGTGAGAAAATCTCTGATGATTGAGGACCTACCCCCCAAACCTCCCCTTCCCTCCTGAAGTCAGAACCTGAGCTGGTGAATGTGACACATGACATGTGAGTTCATAGGGTCGGACATGCCTCTGTCTTCTCAAACTCATGGATTTCTCCCCTCTGACACTTTCAGATTTAGGTGAGTATAGGATTCTTCATTCATAATTAAGTATTTGAATGGACTTTTCCATAACTTTTGGCATTATGTTTCTGTTTGAACATGAGCTCCCATCACTTGCCCCACTTGCTATGAATATCAGGACACACATTTCATTTGCATATTCATGCGCCCTGGTACTGTGTTCTCTCTGCTTCTCTGTAACACACCCAGCTGTTGGCCTCTGCAATGAAGCAGACGCCATCCTCACTGCTCTCCTCCTGCATCTCACAGCCTCAGGGGCCCTTCTCTTTCTGTTCCCCATGTATCTGAATTTTCTAGTTCCAGTCCCTCTGTAGTGCACCCTGCAAAATTTCCTCAGTGCTGTCCTCCACTTTCAGAATTGTATCTTCAGCTGTGTCTCCTCCCTGATGAAAAGGATGTTTGAGTGTGCTAAATCCAATGACTTTTTGTTCTTAGGTCTTAGGTATTTGCATGATGCATTACTAAAATTTCATGCAATTCTCTACTATGATGCCTGTTGTTGCTCAGGAAATCAATTCTCTCCTTTCATTATCAGATGTTTAAACATTCTTGAAAATATGTTCAGGAAAGCAGCAGCAGCAGCAGCCAGTACCCTCAGGGGGGCCCTTACCACCCTGTCTGCAGCATTTTCACATGAAGGGGTCCCACATGATGACTGTGTCAGGGAGAGCTGGGGCTGCACAGCCATGGTGCCCCCATCCTGCAGGGGAGGGACAGGAAGGACAGGCAGACAGGGGTGGAGTGGAGAGGAAGGGGAGGGTGCATTGAGGCAAGCCCTTCCCTCCTCTCCTGCCCTGGGATTTCCCTTTTCATGTCCATTACTATTGGACCCTCCCTCCCACACGCCTGCTTGTCCACAGAGAGTCCCTCCCAGGTCTGTCCTGCTGTTCAGGATGCAAAGAGGTGGAGAGTGGGATCTGCCCGGCCCCATGGGGTCCTCTCTCCCTAAGTGAGCATCTCACTGTGATGCACCCAGCAGGGCCCACGCCAAAGGTGCGCCTCACACTCACCCCTGGGCAGACACCCTCACCCGGCTAGAATGGATTGAATCCGTTTCACACACACAGGGGGTGTGGCTCACACTCCCTGACCAGGGGCTGGGTCTGTGGGCAGAAACCCCAGTGCCCGTATCCAAAGCATGTGAGGGGCATCCCTGCTCCCACTTTCACCGCAAGTCCATTCCCCTCCCTGTGTGGGGCTCCCTGGGTCCCTCTCTTGGCCACACAGAGGAGGGAAGCTCCGCGCTGATGACTTCTGGCTGCACCCAGGCACAGTGGCCACTCAATGTTGGCCTCTTTTATCTGTTCTGCTTCCCCCTCCATTTAGGGAACTTCCACTTCCCTTTTTGGGAATGAAGATGGCCACATGTTACAGAAATAGTGCACATAGCCTTCCTCAATATCAGGACCAGATGGGGATTTGTACGTGGGTACAGCAACCATCCAGTCCCTGTGGAGTTGTGAACAGCACCGCTCATGGCTCACCTCACAGGGCTTAGTCACATGTGGAAATGAACCAGGATGGCTCCCGCCAGGTCCCCATGGCACTGACCCCACAGCCACTCTTAAGAGTTGGGTTCTTCACAACGTGCTGCATGAGTGGAAACTGAGACTCAAGAGACTGTATGTTGCCCTGACCGGTGTGGCTCAGTGGATAGAGCGTCAGCCTGCAGACTGAAGGGTCCCGGGTACGATCCCGGTCAAGGGCATGTACCTTGGTGCGGGCACATCCCCAGTGGAGGGTGTGCAGGTGGCAGCTGATCGATGTTTCTCTCTCATCAATGTTTCTAACTCCCTATCCCTCTCCCTTCCTCTCTGTAAAAAAATCAATAAAATATATTTTTTTTAAAAAGAGATTGTACGTTGATGCCCAAGGTCACGCACTAATGGATAGTGGGGGACTATGTAAGTAAGCATCAGCCCAGCTGGCATGGCTCAGGGTTTGCACATTGATCTATTTATGAACCAGGAGGTCATAGTTTGATTATCCGTCGGGTTGCAGGCTCGACACCCAGTGTGGGGGTGCAGGAGGCAGCCGATCTGTCATTTTCTCTCATCATGGATGTTTCTCTCCCTCTCCCTTTCTCTCTGAAATCAATAAAGAAATATATATTTTCCAACTTTTTGGGGGGGAAAATGGAAGAAGAAAAGTATGAGTGGCGCTCCTGCTGTTGGACGTGGGGCCCGCTGGGAGCAGGGATCCTATGAGCACAAATATGTGTGGACGCTGTGGTTCGGACCAGCTCTGCCGGTTGCAGGCGGGGCCTCTGGGTCCAGAGGGAGTCACAGCTGCCCTTAAAGCTGGAGGTGTATGTGAGAAATGGAACTGAACTCTGTCTGGGCGAGAGATGGGCTCCGTGTACAAAGCAAAGGGCAGCACAGTGACCCCTGGTGGCAAAGCCCACAAATCCAGAGTTCCCTGGGGAGAGGGAACCTGTGCTCATGGGGACAGATGATGGTTCATAGCAAATTCCAGAGCCATCCTGCGAAGACCACTGGGCACAGAATCCGTGTCGTACTGTAACCCTCCAGGAGTTAAACTCATTGAAGAGTAAATAAATTACAGTGGGTGTTCCCTTGTTAAAAATAAAGGAGGGGAAGAAAACACCTGATTAAGACATTACTGCTCAGTTCACACAGAAAGCAGGTGGGACACAAGTAATTAAATAAAGGGAGGGGGGCTTCTCAACAAATCAAAGCTCTAGACCAGGCGTCTTTAAACTTCTTAAACAGGGGGCCAGTTCACTGTCCCTCAGACCATTGGAGAGCCGGACTATAGTTTAAAAAAACTATGAACAAATTCCTAGCACACTGCACATATCTTATTTTAAGCAGACGGGCAGCGGCGGCAAAAACACCCAGCATGTGGCCTGGGGCCTTGGTTTGAGAATGCCTGCTCTAGACTAAAAGACACCTCCTTGCTGTCTAGGACAAGCCATGGTCCTAGGCAGACAGCTCTGCTCGAGGAACAGGGCGGGTGGGGGGCGGGTGGCGGGCAGAGATGACCCTAGGGCTGTTCCTAGGATGAGGGGCTGGAGGCCGAGGCTGACAAAAAGGGAAGTTCATGAAGAAACATGTGATGGAAAGAAAGCTCAGATTCTCGGGCTACAGAAGGGACCTTTTTCCTTCCCTTATTTGCTCTGTGTTTCCCCTCTGAGCTCATTGTCACAGGGACGTCGCCCTGAGCTGCACAGGGAGAGGGGGACCGTGTCCCTGCTGATCTGAGCTCTGCAGGCCACAGGGACCCACGTCTTCCTGAAGCATCTCCAGGGCCCGGATGACACTGTCCATGGTGAGGACCCCAGGGAGGTGCTGATGGACGGGCTGAGGGGGAAGGAGACCCCGTGGGGGAGGCTCTGACAGGGAAGGACGTGCCTTGGGTCACCTCACATGGAAGGGGCGTCTCAGGAGGCTCAGGATCTACTTCCTGCTTCACCACGAAAATGAGAGCCAGGCTGCTAGAGAGGCTGTGCCCTCACCTGTAGGCTGCTAACGTGACAACCCTATGACAGGAAGGAATGGCCTCCAAGTGACCACCACCCGTGCATCTCTGTGTCCACCCTACTGACCCTGAGATCTCCACCACCAGCTCAGCTGAGGCCACAGGGAGAAGACGCCATGACCCCCACCCTCAGGGCCCTGCTCTGCCTCGGTGAGATGGGAGGGAAAGGGGAGCCCTGGTCTGTCAGGACCCCAGGACTCAGGAGGCTCATGGGGAGGAGGGTGCTGCTCAGGGCTCAGGGCAAATCTCTCACAGGGACTCTCTTCCAGGGCTGAG
>PVJC01036963.1:5765-17548 GCA_004026665.1 Murina feae | reverse complement strand
GGGCAAGCCCCTACCTGCGCTTCCTCTGATTTGTACGAAGCACGGAACTGAGGTTCGTGCAGGTCATTTCTCTGCCCCTCAGGAGTGACGCTTTACTGAGTGCTTCCAAAGTGCCACTCGTGTACATGTGATGTCTAAACTTTTGAGGTTGTCCTCGTTTTAAGATGGAAAACTGAGGCTCAGGGCAGTCAGATGACACAGGGCGAGGAAGGAAGAAAATGGAGTCTGGAATCCAGAGCACGTAATGGAAAAGTACGTTTAGAAGTCTTTCGTTTGTTACGATTATATGAAGGAGGCTCTGGCATTAATATTTTAAAATTTATTCTTTGTTACTTGTTTTGTATTTATATTTTGGTTTCAATATATTTTAATACCTCTGCAACCCCTGCTTCCTCCCACTTTCTGCCTCTCTCCTAACAAAGAGCAGGTCTCTGAAAGGCAAGAGAAGCAAGGCAGAAGTGAATGCAAATGCTTCTGTTCATTCTATCCATTTTCATAGTTGCCTCCTATGTATGGCAAGTGATACTGATTTTCCATTTACAGCTGGAGACATGAAGTTTCCTTTGGAAACCTAAGTTTGTTTTTTGTTTTTAATTCGTCACGTTAAAAAAAGAATGGGCACCTCACAGCCGAGGTGGTGCTTGGGTATAACAAATACGAGGGCACGACCTTGCCACAGTTTTCCTGGGGTAAGAATAGCACCTACCTCCCACGCTGGTGGTGAGGATGTAGCAGCGTAGCCTGTGTCAAGGGCAGAAAGCAGCGCCTGAAACAGCAAGCACTGTGTGAATGCTGGACCACATTGTTATCATGCAAGAACGAGACAGGGAGAGAAGATTCTCATGTGGCTCTGCGACAGCCAGGGGCATGGAATTTTTACACGTAGACATTCGTTGGCAAAAGCTATTCCTGTTCTCACACTGTTCTGTAAAATTGCAGAGTTTGGGGAAGTTTTTACCATAATGTGTGGCTGTTAGCATGCACTTTTTCTTTTTTAATATTCATATTGTGTTTAGTAGCGTGAGGAACTGACAGCCTTTTAAGTGTTTATTTTTAACGTGCTTTCCTGCTACACCCCCTCCTCCACACACCCAGGACAATGAGGACAGGAGTCGCTCTGTGCAGCCTCAGTAATCACTTACCACATATTACAGGGTTCGGTGGACAGGCCCAGGGCTTCTCCAGCACATATTTTACTCACCTACGGCCTAGTTATGAGGAGGTGAGCCTTTATCTTCCAAGACACCCGAGTGGCAGAGAATCAGAAATGGCACCTACGTGCAGAGGTGAACTGGTATAGCTCCTCGTGAAGCTTCAGCAGGAATTGCAACAGCTGCCAGGTGCTGTGGGAGGTTAAAGGCAGGTGTCACTATGGTTTGGCCGTGGGAGGCTGAAGTGACGCTTACCTGGGCTCTCAGGTGTGAGACACTCGGTAGTCAAAGGGAAAGTAGAGACGCACCCCATACTCTTTAAAGAACAAGGACTCCAATATGGGGGTACGTTCTCTATTCCCGCGACCAGCATCGAAAGAGAGGATGCAGGGTTCATGAATCTTGAGTAGAACGTGACGAGGGTTAAGGAAAAATGCCAAAACAAGACTGAGACAGAAATAGAGGGAAAAACTGGGCCTGGGTGTGGAGTCTGCCCTCTGATAGGTGAACAGAGACCTCCCACACCAGTGGGATCTTTATTTATCCTCGAAGTAACAGGAAGTTACATCGCGTCTGGGTGGGCCTTGAGTTCCACCCCCCTAGCACCTGGGCTGGAAAGGTCAGACCGAGTGTAGAATGGCGTCCTTGCCTCTTGGCTAGGACCGCCTCCAGGGCTTGACTTTGCTTGCACCCTGGGTTCAGCCAACATATTTAAAAACGTCCGAGGGGCTTGCCAGTGACCCCCCCACACTCCAAAAGTGCACAGAAGGAAGCGTGTACACGACAGGTAGCTGTGATTGCTATAGGGAACCATGGAAACAGTGTTCAGGGCAGTGGGGTCCCCTGACCAACAGCATCTCATTGCCTGGGAGAGCACTCCCTCAGCCCCACCCCTCGAGACTACTGAATCAGGGACTCCAAGGGGTAGGAGGTCCCAGCAACCTGCATTTTACCCAGCTGTCCAGGCGACGTGATGTGCATTAGATGTGCATTAGATTCTGTGCAGAATCACCTGTTTAGAGGGAAGGCAATTTCTTTTTTTCTTCAAGAAAAAAGATTTTAAATATAATAATATTCCCAAAATTCTGCTATCATAGTATAATATCACAAAAATCATAGGAAATATTAAAAATCTGCAAATAACAGGATTACTTTTATTATATCCTAAAATATTTTTTCCCCTCTGGCTCTACTTTTGTTCATCAGTTTGTGTTGTTCATTATATTCCACAAATGAGTGAGATCATGTGATATTTATCTTTCTTCCACTGGCTTATTTCGCTTAGCGTGATGCTCATTCATGATGTTGCAAATGGTAAGAGTGAGGAAAGGCAATTTCCATTGTGCACATTGCATCTGTCTAGAAATAATTCTGCTGTCTGCTGACCACAGACATGAGCAAGCACAGAATGAGCATTTGCTCCTTTTTCCTCCTTCCCTTTGCATCCAGATGAGAATAAATACAATTGTTTTCCAGGCCAAAGGAGGACAGATTTCCACAATGACTCAGCTCTTTAGGGACACTGTTCTCTGGTGCCCAGGGCCTGACTCCAGAGCAAAGAAGAACATTCCGGTTCTTCTCTTAGCAACTCAGTACACAGCAATTCAGGAGGTAGGATCTGACACAAAAGACAATTCCCTCTAAAAAGGATGGTTATTCTAACATGGTCAATGATATGATCCTAGACAGCTCACATCTCGGCCCTGAGGGAAGGCATGCAGGGAGAGGGGTCCCTTGCTTTGGTGAGAGTGTTGCAAAGAGGCCAGGGCTGGGCACCCCTTCAGTGTACTGGTGGTTCTCACCCTTCATGGCTTGGCAACCTGTTCCCTAGATGAAACTCTCTGTCTCTTACCACCTCTGGTCTCAATGAAAGAAGAGAACAGTAATCATGGTGATTTAGCCTCAACCCCCTAAGGCAAGGCCTGCCTTTCTTCCTCACCACTGCATCTCCAGGCCCAGAATACTGCCTGCTACATCAATGGCAGATATTTGGAAAAAATCAATGAGGCTGGCGGTGGAGTTTGTTATAAAGGTGGAGGGTGGGGCAGGATTTTCTTCCTTAGAAAACCAGGCAGGAAGCAGACCGAGGCTGACAGTCCTTAGAGAGCATCTTGGCCCATCCTGGCCATCCAGAGAGGTGGGAGCATCCACAGGGAGAAGCCGGGATGGAACTGGAGACAGTCGGGGGTCAGGATCTGGGCAGAGCTGGACTGAAATGGGATCCAGGAAGGAAATGAGGGAAGAGATAGGCCTTTGTCCATAAATGACCTGCTGCGGGAGTAGATGAGTTTGGCTTGATGTTGTGCTAAGTAACAGTCAACAAGTACGGAATCCCTGTTGTGAGCCAGGTACTATTGTATTCTAGGAGGCGCTTGTGATTTTGCAGGAAACAAAACAGGCAAAAATCCCTGCAATCACGGAGCAGGTAGCAGGGTTCCATAGGGAATATTAACTGTAGCTACTTAATGATTTAATAGCAGCATTGATTACTTCCCATACGCCAGGTGCTGTGAGGTCCACGTTAGTAACAGTAGATTCCTAACTCCTAACAGCAAGTCAGGAGAGACAGGGACAGGTGCTGTCACTGTTACTCACGTAGACCTCACAGCCATGAGGAAACCGTTTCTGTGCAGATCCTGACTCGCTTTCCCAAGGGTTATCCTTCCTTAGACCATCACCTTGGGGGCACGAACCTTAGGGGTACGTTAGGGCGGAGCTCATAGTCTGGGATGTTACGTTTCAGCTCAGTGACTAGCACATAGGCAGTCACCTCACCACTTACCACTGGTTACCAACAGACTGAACAGCATGACGGCATTCAGTGGAATGACCTGAGGCTTGGTGACATGCTTATATGAATAAGTAAAGGAAATGGCTTTGTGTTTTATTCTTAAAAATATTTTTATTGATTTCAGAGAGGAAGGGAGTGGGAGGGAGAGATAGAAACATCAATGATGAGAGAGAATCATTAATTGACTGCCTCCTACACCCACACACTGGGAATCCGGCCCACAACCGGGGCATGTGCCCTGACCGGGAATCAAACAGTGACCTCCTGATTCATAGGTCAGTGCTCAACCATTGAGCCATGCCAGGTAGGCAGGAAATAGTTTTAAAAGAATGAGCATCAAGTAATTTATCTCATGACAAGTTATCAGATAAACATTAATAATGAATGAGTCTATAAATTCTCTTTGTAATGACTTTATAGAAAAATATCCAGTTGACCTGAGTTTGGTTAAAAATTCCAGATGGCGGTTACTTAAAAAAATCCTTATCTGTTAAACATGCTCTTGTGTAAAAATTTTCATCATGCTCGCGCGCACGCGTGCACACACACACACACACACACACACACAATTCCAGCCAACAGTGCCTGTAGGATAATAGTATCCCTAAATAGCAAATAAGTTCTTCAGGAGTTTTCAACTTTATCAAGGGGTTCTCATTGCCTGTCTCATACCTATGCATGGAGAGTTAAGCTGACAAATGGTTATGAAGCATCTATACTGTTTGAGCTGATAGGGACACATCAGGAAACAAGAGACAGGCAGTTACCATCCAGCAGGAAGACAGATCCCAGACAAGTAAATCTCAGTGTTTTAAATTATTATACAAGGACAACCCCAGATACCACCTCAGGCTCCCATCAGGGCAGGAGAGAGAGGGACAGGCAGAGAAGGGAAGGCAGACTCTGCATGAGTCCAGAGGCCTCCGGGGCCCACCACATAGAGGAAAGGAGTGGCTGGGAGAAAATGGAGACAGCGGTACACAGGCGCGAGGCCTTCCTGCCGGGTCCCAGGCTTCTGGCTGTGCACACCCTCCTCATGGCTCTTTTGGTTGTTTCTTTGTTTCTTTCACCAGACCATGAGAACATCTTGAGCCCAGGGACCAAATATTACTTGTCCTCTTATCTCTGGTAGCCATTACAACATCTGATACATCTGGACCAAAAAAATAAACAAAAAATCCAGAATGTGAGCGAGGGATATGGTCTAGAACATAAAGCCACTTGGACTCACAGTTGTGCCAGCCCCACCCAGCTTCCTGGATGGAGGTCTGGCCTTTTGCCGTGTACACCTTTCCGTACATTTCCAGGGCTGTGCCTGGTGAGTACTTCTGTCTGAGAGGGAATAAAACCTGGTCGTTATGGGCCCGGCTTCAGTAACCAAATTGCTTAGGTTCAATTCCTAGCACCGCCACTTACTAGCTGTCTGATATTAAGTAAGTTATTCAATGTCTCCATGCCTCACTTTCCCCATCTGTACAATGGGATAATAATAGTGCATTGGTGATTAGAAAGTTTGAGCATGTTAATAAAATGCTGAGCATGGCCTCTGACCCATAGTAGGAGTTACTAGTATGTAAGGGACTGATATTCTCTTCTGCCAGTCTGCCCGGGCTGACCTTTGCCCTCTCAGCGGGCCCTGGACTGTCCTCCCTTATGAAGGCTGCCACCTTCCATTTCAGATCATCTTCCTTCACTTTGCTGCCGATGTCCCTTCCACCCGGCCTGACCCCAGAATCCCCACAGCCCAGAAGAACCAAGGCACACTGGGACCTTGGGAGGAGCAGACATGGGCGTGGTGGTGGTACCTTCCCTCTCTAGCACGGGCGCACACCCATTGTGAGTTCCTGAGCTCATTGCTTGGTCCTGGCCTTTTCATGTGACCAGAGGCAGTTCTGCCCAGATGCCCACTCTGGGCCACCCAACAACTCAGAATCTGGCTCACCTTAGGCCAAGGCCCTCCCCTGCAGTGCTCATGCCTTGCCCCGTGTTGACTGTTCCCTAGGACTGCAGAGAGGGGAAGCACACCATCCCTCTAGGGCAAGCCCCACTGCATTCCCAGAGGTGTGGGATCGCCCTACAACCCAACAAGACAGTCCCATCAGGGTGTGGTTGAGAAGTTGTTGGGGACATAATTGCCCTCACCAGCCAGACCAGACCAGACTCCTCTTCAAAGTCTTAGGGTTCAGTCTCACCCTAGGGTCACTGGCAGCCAGAAGAGCGTGGGGTTCCAACAGGCCCAGGTGCTGTCTGAGCTTTTAGAGTTCCCGGACTATTTTAACTGTACAACAGTTTAGGAAAAATTCAGGCATCCCTCTGGGAACTTAGCTCTATTTTTAACATGGTTTGTATGGGGAAAAGTGTTTCAAGTTACACACAATTTAAAACAGAATTCTTAGAGCACAGTCTGTTCTTTTTTTGGGAGGGGGGGGACTGTTGGCAATTGTTTCTTCACTTGTAGAGATTACATTGAAGTTTGTTAATGCAACTAAATAGAACAAGAAAAATGCAGGAGTTGCTTGAATTTTTTGGTGAGTTTTAAAAATTGAGTGATTTTTAAGGAAGCAATGTTTATTTCAAGAGGTAGCACTTATTGAGTATTTTCTGGCCACTGAGTTCAAGGCTGTATATGTGTCATCTCATTTAATCTTCACAACCATCCCCTAAGATGGTGATGGAGGATCTGACGCCAGTGTTGATCCATCGCTGCTCACAGCTTTCAGGTTCCCACCACACCCCTTGTCTGGCCCTTTCTCTCTGTGAGCTTATAAAAAAGCCCAGGTGAGCCCCCCTTCCACACTGAGGGGAAAGTTCAAACTGTGTAAACCCAGCTCCAATCCTACCCCTCCCTACCATAAACCCCCAAAGCCAGCATTCTTGCCCTGCTCCCCTAAACCATTCTTGGACCTGCTTGCACTGTCCTCTCCCCGGAAAGCCTCGTTATGTGAGTTGGGAACTTTCTCAGGCCTTCTTGTTGGTGGTGGGGCTTCATCAGTCTCAATATCCAAACCAGATTTTGGGAAAGGAGTTCATCTCATGTCTGTGAGGTGATCACAACAAGCGGCACAGCATTCTCCATTTCACAAATGAGGAAACTGTGGCCTGGAGAGATTAAGTTGCTTACGAAAGGTCGTAAAGCCAGAAAATAGTTTCACCTTAACCAGTGTGCTCTTTCTCTCCTTCAGGTCACATGAGTTTTACCTTTTGAAAAGTAGTGAATAAAGTTGCATTGAGGGCTCATACCTCTTGCTAACGTTTAACCCATAGGAACACCTGATTTGTTGTAAGCCCTTTTCATGCATTAACTCATTGTATCTTTTTAACAACTCTATGAGCAAAATACGACTGTTATTTATAGACGAGAAACTGAATAACAGTAAATTTAACTTATGCAGGATCAACCAACTAAAAGCTGGCAGTGCTTGGGTTTGAACATGGGAGGTCTAGCTCAGAACCCATACACTTAGAGGGCTCTAGTGCTGAAGAAGCTGATGAGTAGCCTGGTTTACGAGAATTGTATTTTTGACACTGCGTAGGTGGACAGCACCTGTTTAGGAAAGCCCTGTATTAATGACATATTCACTGGTTTCATTACATTATCCATTCTTACTTCATTCAGTACTGTAAGTGCCTAGAGAGAAGAGCCAGGAATTTGTTGTCTTTGATATCCCTCCCCCTTCCCCCCAATAACTAGGAGGCATCATTGTTAGGGGCCCCAACAGAGGTCAATGAATAGCTTAACATCTGTGGGTGCTGCAGAAAGAATCTCTGCATTTTCACCTCTGCCCCAGATACCACTCTCCATGTGCATCGTCGCAAATAGGGCAAGACTCTCCGACAATCGCCATGGAAACGCTCTAGAATCCGTCGTCTCCGTCTGTGCCATCTGTCTGACGAAATTTATGACAAGGAAAACCTTGTCTTTAATGTCCCGTAGGAAAGTACCCCAATTCTCTGGGGAAGATGATTTTAAAGAGCCATCTGTTTTCCCTTTAGGCTTTCCAGCAACTTCTCCACTGCTGATAAATACACAGTATGAAAACTTTCATGGCTGGTTCACCCTAATGGCTACTGGCTCTAGAAACCCTGTTGTTGGGAAGGTTAGGATGACACAAAAACTGTGAATCACATAGAATCAGCATGAATGACAACACTAATAATGGGAACACGGGTTAAAACTAGTCTCTCCTTCCCCCACTGGAGGCAGGGCTTGGTGACTTCAGTTCTGACCCTGGCATTGTCTCCTTCGAAGCCGAGGGCTAATAGGTTTAAATTTTGCCCGCAAACCAAGTGAACTGCATAATGGCTTCCATGTGGAGACAAAGGAGTCTGTGAAGGGTTTTGAAGAAGAAAGCTTTATGGGATGAAGTGCCAAACATAGTCAGTCTTCTAAAAAAATAGATCAAAGCGAGAGGGGGAAGTGTTTGAGTTGGAAGGCACTGTATTCAGTTCAGTGGTTCTCAATTTGTACTCTGAGGAACCCGAGGATTCCCTCCAGCTGCACTCTGGAGCTGCCAGAGCTAAGAGGTGAGTGTAGTCTAGACACACCAACCCAATTTCTGCAAAGCCCTCTACATTTATTCAGCTTTCATCTGCGGATTCTCGTGCTTGATTTTAACAAAGGACTCCATGCCTCAAAAATGGTTTGTGAAACCCCTGATATAATCCAGCTCCCTCTTTTTATAGGGAAAAAAAAAGGTTAAGTGATTTGTGAAGGCCTCAGAGGTACTCTCAGGTGTAGCTGGGACCAGAGGAGTCCCTGACTCCCCGATCCACTCTTCTCTCGGCAGTTTTTGGGATGGAAATATAGCACTAGTGCGCACCTGCCACTCAAAGATAGAGTTCTGAGCCACTTTCCCAGCCTGCATCCTGAAACCCTCTTTGGTCTACTAACCTCTGGTTTTATTTTCATCTGGTCATTTGGGTTTGCTGCCTGGCATGACTTTTAGCAACAACAATCTATATGCTCTTCAAGGAGATAACTAAGTAAATGCTTATTTCCTAACCATTCCCAGTGCACAATGTCCTGGGAGAGAGAAAGCCTGCAGAAGCACACCAGCGATGTGCTGGGTCTTGGCATCGCCAAGAAACAGTACTACACGTGACCCTCTTCAAAGGAAACACTATTTTTACTCATTCAATGAGAAAACCATTAACTTCTCTCTGGCATTAAATAACAACAGTCATGACTTTTCATGAAAGTCTCCCAGGAGGAAAATTATAATAAAGGAGAAGAGTCCATGTTGTCTTTGTTAAATGGAACAGTCTCCAGATCACTGCTTTGGTACAGAAAGGGGCCATAGAGACCATTTTTCCTTCAGGAGAATCCATGGTTTGCAATAGTGATCATTATGATCATCTTTGCTATTGCTCCCATTTCTTACTATGGACCAGGAAACTTTATAAGCATTATTGTTTAATCTCCATACCCACTGTGGGTTTTATTATTCTTCCCATTCTACAGGTAAGGAAACTGAGGTTCAGAAAAGTTGAATGTCACAGCCTTGCACAATTACAGGGAGCATCATTCCCTTTGTTTTCTATGTAAATGGTACCTCCTACAGCACATTGTGGTAGCCCTGGGTTCAATGACTCCCAGCTTCACAAAACTGGTAAATGGGGGATTCAGGAATCACACCAGGACTGTCCAGGTACAAAGCCCATGTTCTAATCATGTGTGCAAGCCTCTGCTTCGGAAACCATGTGTGTGCTCAGACTCTGTAAGTCTTGTATTAAAATAACAATTATTTTTGACTAGGGGCCCAGTGCATGAACTCATACACCTTCAAAGGAACTGTGGACTACAAGGCTGCATTGGGCACAGGGGTGGGTCTCAGCCCATCCTCCACACCATTGCCGGCCCCTCCTGCTGCTGCCCCCAGTTCCTGCTCCTGCTGACACCCCTCCCACACACTGATGGTGCCAGCCCCACTCGCACCCGCTGATGCCGTGGAGCGATTGGGCCCAGTGCCAGCAGCTGATGTGAGCAGGGCCAGCGCCATCAGTGGGTGTGTGCGGCGGCTGCTGCCCCGATCGCCCCTCAGGAGCAAGGAGAGGTGGAGAAACCCTCAGAAGTGATCAGGGATGGCAGCCGCCACTCATATCAGCTGACGGCATTGAGCGATTGGGATCGGCACCAGGTGCCGGCAGCAGGTGCAGCACCGGGCGGGACCACAGCACACAAGAGCAAAGGATTTTCAGTAACCACCAGAGGCTTTCCCCGATGACAGCAACTGGTGCCCCACCTTGGTCTGGTGCCCCCCTCACTCGCCTGCTCCACCATCCCGCCATAGCCAATGCCCGCCATGTTCCGCACACGCCAGATGGTGTCAGCACACATCATAGTGATCAGTTGTTTGGTTCGGTTTTTTTGCTGTTGGGTCTATTTGCATATTAGCCTTTTATTATATAGGATAATGCATTGATGACAATGAGTCAAGAAAGAAGTTGGCTGTTCAGTACTGAGCATGACTCAATTCCAAGACAAGTACCCATGGAGGCATTATTCATACTGGTTTTCTTTTCCTTTTCAGATATTAAAATAGTGTCATGGTATAGCTTTTTAATTTTTATTTTGTAAGAATCTCAAACTTACAGAAAAGTTGCATTAAGAGTAAAGAACTCCAAAATATGTGTTACCCAAATTCATCAGTTATTAACATTTTGCTACATTTGCTTTATTATTTATATTCTCTCTCCCTCTGTAAATATCAGAAGTTCTTGGGGTGGCACTCGGAAATCTGTGTCTTAACATCCCTCCAAGGAACTCAGAAGTTCACCCAAGTTTGAGAACCACTGTCTTATGTAAAAACACTAAGGAAAACTTGTTCTAAGCACTCGCTGTTTTTCTCAGAAAAGAGAGAAGTTGGGAAAAGTGAGGGAGGGGTGTTTTTCTAGGGTTGACCGTGACATGAAAGCATTACTGTTGAATTGTTCTTTAGCCACTGGATTGATTAACATAAAGGGACTCTATGGGCTAAAGGAAGTTTTAGAATGAGTGCTTTAATTATGTTTCAAATATAACTTTCCAATTTACTGCCTGGAGTGGATTTATTTCTGTGTACTCATTCCCTCTGAAACTGTTCTATCCTTACTGCTCACACCCATACCCAAAAATCTCACAGAAATGCAAATACAATTGTTATAGAGAAGCTTAATGATGATATAAATTACTGTGTTCACCAAAGTGGCTTCTTTCAGTATTCAGAGGATGAGTTTGAATTGAATCCACCCTTTCTAGGAAGCAGGTTAATAAAGCTGTCAAACACTGAGGTAACATGAAATCATCAACTTTGGGAAAATTTCATTTGCCTTCACACCATCTCTCTCCCTTGAAATAAGGACTAAGGGTTTTACAACCTGCAAAGTAGAGATTCTCAGCTTCAAAGCGTGTGTGAGTGTGTGTGTGTGTTGTGAATGTGTGTGCATGTGTGTTTGCAAGTGGAGCCTGAATCTTACAGTAGGTTGACATGGTTACCAACGATTATTTATTTCTGTAGCCTGGGCCAGTTACCAGCCATCATAGAACAGGCTGATCCCGATTGTGTATACAAAGCAAGGGATAAGCTTCCAAAGAAGGAGCACTGGAGACCATGCATTTGGGCTGTTACAGTCTGGGTCTGTTTCTGTGAAGTAGCTCTTTCAGGAAGGTTTCTTCTTAATATGACAAGTCAGATTATAATAAATAACTTACATTTCAAAGCTCCTATGATGATCCATTTATTCCAGCCAGAAGTCAGTGAAAAAGAGGAGGAAGGTCACAGAAGAAGAGGAAGGAGGAAGAGGAGGAGGGTGTGGAGGAGGAGGAGGAGGAGGAGGAGGAGGAGGAGGAGGAGGAGGAGGAG
>PVJC01036962.1:0-17452 GCA_004026665.1 Murina feae | reverse complement strand
GCCTCCGTACCTCTGTACTTTGCTTCCGCTGCTGCTCTGAGTCTCAGACTCTTCTCTGGTTGTAGGATTTTCACTCAGCCAGCCGTCCTGTGGGTGCGAGTGGTGTCCGTGTCTTCTTTTCGTGGTTTTTCTGAAATAGTTGTTCACAGCTGCATATACGGTGTCTACCCTATGCCGCCATCTTGTTTCTCCTAGACGGAAAACATTTAACTTTCATTTAAATTTTGTATTTTATTTTTGTTCCTTTGCTTACAAAGTACATGATTTTAGACTTGCTCTTCAAATTCATTGCAACATCATCTTGAGCCTTACGACAGATTTATATTGCACCATTTCTTGGTATGTGTAAAATATTTGAATGAATGTTTGTAAACTGCAAATAAGAACTCAACAAGTGCGCAGAAGATTCCAGTTCTTTTTGTGATTGATGAGAAGGAAAATGAGCTGCCTCCTTTGTGGCTGTTACAGCCAGAGCTGTATTTTGCTTTATATCCTCTGTCTCCTGCCAAGAAGGCCCAGGGAAGATCATGCTTCCTGGGTCCTGTAAAGTGTCCCAGTAATGGCCATTGCAATTCACACCTTGATTTGTCTTGGGTCTCTGGCAAGTATGATGGATTGTGATTGCAGCATATTGAAAGGTTTTTTTTTCCCCAGGTTACTTAGTGAGGGTCAGTGTTCAGTTCACCCACAGCACTTATGAGGTGGAAGAGGCAACTTCTATTAGAAATTCTGTAGCCTTAGCCAAAGTTAGAAGACAGTCACTTGCACTCTCAGGAGAAGCCTCAAGATCTCCTGGAAGGCTAGGACAGTGTTTGGCTCATACACACTAGGTAGTCATGAGTATGTGTCACAAGCTAAGTAAAGGTGTTTCTCAAACATACCGTCAGATAGACATTTAGTGTACTTAGGAGTTCTGCAGAGTGGGCACATGATATGCCATTTGCCAAAAAAAAAAAAAAAGAGGCAGATTTCTAAGAGGCTAAAAGGCACACATCTTCCCACCATATTCAGAATTAAATGAATTCAATTAATTATGATGTTTTCACACAAGCAGAACACAGCCTGGCTAGAAGCAGGGATCTTCCGCCTTCTATTAGGAACAATGACCTAGTTTTCTATGTTGATGGGGTTTGTTTGGTGTGGGCTGTCTTTTCCTAATTATGCTCTTTTGTTCTGCGTTTCTCTGCCAGGGCCCAGCGAATGCCAAAGGGATGCAGAAGATGGCGGGCTGTTTCTCAGCACGAGCAGGGTTTACAACCCTTGTTTATTTTGGCCACAAGCTGGCTGATTCTGGTTTGACTAATTTGTAAGGGATTTCAGCAAGAAAGCTGCAAGCAATACCTGTCCTCGAGTACAGAGACGAGACTCTAGTTCACGGGAGAGCCATTGGCGGTCAAGGCAGATACAAAGGGTTCATTGCACATAAATTGGGAGCGTCTTATATGTGCTGGGTACAGAGAAGGCTATCTGCCGTGGTCTAACATTCATTCCAGGAAGAAGGATCAACACCACACATGTTCATGCTTACGTAAAATATTTAGCATGTCGGATATAGTTGCTCTAAGAAGAAAGATGGAGAATACTGGGCAAGTGGGAAGTGCAGTTTAAAATAGGATGGTTTTAAGGTCTCTCTGAGACATTTAAGCAAAAAGACTTACAGGAAGTGAGAGAAAGGAACAAGTGATTAAGGAGAAAACATTTCTGACAGAGAAATTAGTGAGCGAGAACAAGATTCTGAGATGACAGTGTGTGTGTGTGTGTGTGTGTGTGTGTGTGTGTGTGTGTGAGTGAATCCATATCTGAGAATATTTTCCCATTGATTTTTAGAGAGAGTGGAAGGGAGGGACAGAGACTCAGATAGAGAAACATCTATATGAGAGAGATACATTGACTGGTTGCCTCTCACACGAGCCAAGAGTAGGATCTTGGATCAAGCCTGCAACTGAGGTACATGCCCTTGATAGGAATTGAACCCGACACCCTTCCGTCTGCAGGCTGATGCTCCATCCACTGAGCCAAGCCAGCAAGGGACTGCAAGGGAGGCCTTTGTGGTAGAGTAGTAGGAGATGACTTTGAAAGTGATTTGGGGAGGAGATTATATGAGTATTCCTAGACCAGTGAAGATCTCTGGCAGAATAGAGTACCAGGATCTGACTTTCTTAATTGTCCAATGGAGAATCTATCAGAAAGGTCAGAAGGGGAAGCAAAGTAAGCACTCAGAATGCTGTTGCCATAATCCAAGCCACAGATAGGCAGGCTTGAGAGAGAGAGGGAGAGAGGGGGAGCGGAGAGAGAGAGAGAGAGAGAGAGAGAGAGAGAGAGAGAGAGAGAGAGATTGAGACTAGGATGGCATTTGCTCTGGCAATGAGAAATAATAAAAAGAGAATAAGCTGTCTGGCCAGAGTGGCTCAGTGGTTGAGCATTGGCCTATGACTGAGGAGGTCACGGTTCGATTCTGGGTCAGGATACATGCCAGAGTTACAGGCTTGACCCCCAGTTTAGGGCATGCAGGAGGCAGTCAAGCAATGATTCTCTGTCATCATTGATGTTTCTATCTCTTCTCCTTCTCCCTCTCCCTTCCTCTCTGATATCAATAAAATATTTTTTTTAAAAAAGGAGAAAAAGCAATTCACATGAATTGTCTCAGTCATAGTATTATTATGATGTGTTATAAACAGATGAGAAAGTTTTAGATCTCAGGTTTCTTTTATCTAGATATGGGACGATGATACTATTTACCTTCTAGGGATGTGGGGAAGATAAAATGCAATAGTCCTGGCACAGAGTATACGTTCAATAAGCGATAACAATGGTTATTATTATAGGATTCAATTAGGACAGACAAAATTTTGTCCACACATTCTACTACCTAAGACTATAGATTCACGAAGCTGATATTCTTCATCATCCACTTAATTCAGTTCTAAATCAAGAGAAAGAGTCAACACAAATCTGAGAAGCAGACTTTCTAAATTTACTAAAAGACTCATTTTGACAAACCTTTTTACAGCCTTTGCCTAGAGCAACTAGCACCTCCATTTATCTGTCCTGGTATCTGTCTCCTGTTCTTATTTTCTGCTCAGAGCTGTTTCTTTCAAATCCTGCAATTCAATCTCTTCTCACTCTTCTGGGATAAATTTTATGGTTCTTCCACATCTCACAACTCCCTTCTGCAATAAAGTCTTTTTGTAGCACTACACCCTCCTATCCAAGCCCTCAGCTACACCCTAGCTGTACACTGCCTGTATTGCCTCACCTTTTCATGGTGTCTGAATTATTTCCTCTGGAATGGACTCCATGTTCTTGTAGACAACACGGATTCTTCTACTGCTTCTCCATACGATGATGGACTCCCTGAGTTTGGAAATGAACAGACATTCTAGATATCTCCTCCATCACACACACTACAGAGTTATTACACAGGGAGGCAGCTCATACACAAAGCTGCCAGGGATAAAACTCTATACCCTTCCCTCCACCCTGAAACAGAGGGTGGGCCACTCAAGTTAGTGTAGTCAACTTCATTAACAATAATAACAGCAATAGCAATAATGGTTTCCCATCAAGTTCTTTGTGCCATAGGATATAAACAACTTAGAACCTTTGTTTAGATAAGGTTCTAATGATCTAAGGGCAACATGTTTTTGTTTTTAATCTTTCATTCATGATTTTTCCCAGAAAGAGCTGGATAATGTTGCACTTGAAAAAGAAAAGTATTTTCTTGACACATTCTTCCCTAATACTTGGTGGAAGATGGCCTCTAATCCTACCTATTAAAGTTTAAGCACAGAGACTGGCTGGCCCTTGATACACAGACCAACTTCTGACACAGACTTCCCTCACAGCTCAGCTGGGTGCTGATGGGAATGAGGTTGAGAAGGAAAAGTGTGGGTGATGCTGTCTTGGCCACTCCTCTGAGTAGTAGCAACAGCCCTATAAATGGCTGAAAATACAGGGACTGCTAGCACTTTTAGATTCAGGATTTGTCTGGGGAAAACAAGGATTCAAGTCCCCAATCGACTTCCATTATCAGCAGAGAACAGTGTGGTCCTTAAACACACAGTCCTCAAACACTGCCAGTTGCTACAGCTGCCAGTTTCAGAGTGTGTTGTCTTCTTTCCTCTGCTTCTAATATTGTCTTGGTTTATCAAGGTTCACCCATGTGATGGCAGCAGCACCCAGCTCCAGTGTGCACTGCTGTTCCTCTGTGCTGTGCCTCTGTGGCCACCTGCTCAACAATTTAGAGCAGTTTCTTTAAGTAGATGTAATGCCTCGAACTTCCTTTCAGGCTTTCAAAGATTACTGAACTGAAACATTCTCACATTTCCCTCCAGACAACCTCTGCTTTTGTCAGATAGACCAATCTGCTTTCCTCCTAACACTTTGTTGATCCCCACATCCATCCTCACCCGCTTCCACTGGGAGTATCTTCCTTTCACCACTCATTTAAATTCTACCCAGCATTCAAAACACAATTTAAGTCCCATCTTCCCCATGAAACCTCTGGGATCACTCCAGGCTTCAGAGTTATTACAATTATAATTGCAGCCTTTGTAGTTTAGTAATCAATTGTGTTCTTCCTGTTTAATGTGTCTTAATCTTATTTATGAGGTTATCAGATACTTGAGAAAATGATCAGGGTATTTCACTATTGTTTAGTCCAATTTAGGCACAGAGTTGATGCCCAACTTTGAGGTCATACTGATACCATTGTAATTAGTTATTAATAATAGAAAAGAAGTGGAAGGGGGGCCAGACAATTATAGGAATGTCATTTGGGCAGCTTCACCAGAAAGCTGCAAGTTCATCATCCCCAGAGAGTCACTGGTCCATTCCTGCAGATTACTGGGGGAAGGGGAAGATGAACATAGCGCATTTAAGTAGGGTGAGGTAAGGAAGCTGCCTGTCAGTCAGACCTGGACACAAAGGCTAGAGAGGGCCACTGTAGGCTTGTGAATATTTGGGAATACAGAATTCCCCAGACAAAGGAGTTTGTGCCTCTTGCCTTTTGGCTCTCTGCTTCTCCTCTTGTTCGCCCATATTCCCTCCACATAACCATGTGGCTGGGTGGACCCCAGAGACAATGGACTGATGGACTGCAGCAGGGAACATAAGCTAAACTAGCCTGATGCTGGAGTAGACTGTGCCCTCATATGGAACAGAAACTCTGGACAAGGGCTATAACCCTAAACCTGCTCACTGCACAGCTGGACTTCTTTCTTGGCAGAACAAAGGGAGATGGGACCTTGGAATCCTAGGGGTCTAATTCCACAGAAACAAAGCTTTCTACAATATCTCATCCTCCCTTGCAGAGTCTCAGAAAATTCCTTTTCTCAAGATATGACAAGAAGCCCACTCCCAACAGCAACTGGTGGGGATGAGGAGAGCTCCCACTGATAACAATACAATTAGGCCAATCCCTTCTAGAACATGGAATAGGGAAGAGGATTTGACTTCAGTTATTAGGGAACACAAAGGTATTCTGTGCTCCTTCTCATCGTACCTATGATAGTCCAAATTCTCAACACAGAAAGAATTAGGCTCTCTTGTTTGTTTGCTAAAATTGTAGATGAATTCTTACTCTGTTCTGTGGAAGGACAAGACTACTTGACTTTCAGAACTGAATGGTAGTCTATACAATCCAAACTTTGAGGAAGATCCTGAAGCCCAGAGAAGTGAATTTTCTTGCTCTAAATCCAGAGATGGTAGAATTAAGACCAGATGCTAAGCCTTTAGAATTCCCAGCAAGAACTTTTCAGTGAATCTCACATATTATGCCTTGCATCTTCTGTCTTTTGGAGTCTGCATCATAGTAATGGAAAAATAATCGGACAAGTACCTTCTGAGCATATGTTCTCTGTCTCAAGCTCTGTCCTAGGGTTTGTGAGTCTGAAAGGAAGAGGAAATTAAAAATAGCATGAACTGCACTTTGCATTCAGGACTCTGTACTCTGTTCTAAAACACATTCTTAACCTTTTAAAAATTTTTAGTCATAGAACCCAATGAGAATGTCATTAAAATTTTAGACTCAGTAAAATACACACACACACACACACACAGCAACAAAACACTATGCCTAACTTCAGAGTTTTTGCAGTGCTTTTGAACCTCTGGGTGATAGCCCCTTTCCTGAAACCTTGGAAAGCTGTCTCTCTGCACCTTGGAAAATACAGCCATGGTTTCCTAATTTACAGAATCCAGATGATAACCCTTGCCTGTTCCTCTTCCCTTTCGAGCGTCTGCAGGGAAGCCTGCAATCACAGCTTCTTCTCCCCGCTAAGTAAATCAGCACTTCCCTGAGTACCTCCGCCCCAGATGCCACAGTGGCTGAATGGCTCATCCCGGGCTCAGCAGGGCAGGTCATGCCCTGAGATGATCAGCTTTTCCGTGCCCTACCCTTGCCACTCAGAGAAGCTTCCCTGCTACTCTGCCTGTTTGGGAAATGCACATCCCCTCAGAGCCCTGAGGGCAGAAGTTCTTGCATCATTTTGGCGGGGTGGGGGCTGGGCCTCAGACAATACTGATGCTAGGCCTATGGCTGTCTGAAGTGTGGCTGTGGAATGAAAGATGCGATGGAAGGAATGCTTCTCTCAGAAGCCATATATCATGGAACTTCCTGCGGCAGGAGAAAGTGGGAGGCAGATGGCGATGAGCAAGCAAGTGCACCCCAGGGACGAGCTTGAGTGGGAGGGTGTGAAGAGGCAGAAGCTATTGGCAGCAGCAGACAAAGGGAAAAGGCCCACAGGGTGGAACCCACATGGGGAAAGCCAGGGTGGGAGACAGAAGGCAGGACCAATGAAAAGAGACTAGTTTTCCCAAAATGTGGGATCCAGGACAGCCCCTTCCTCAGCAGACAAGAGAAACTGTTACCCAGCAAAGAAGCAGTTAATTGATGGGAATTATCCCAGATAACATTAGAGAGACCTGTACATAGGCCTTTTTTAAAAAATCTTCACCCAAGGATATTTTCTCATGGATTTGTAGAGAGAGTGGAAGAGAGAGGGAAAAACAGAGAGGAGTATTGATGTGAGAGAAACACGTCAATTGGTTGCCTCCTGCACGAGTCCCAACCAGGGCCCCGGCCGGGGAGGAGCCTGCAAATGAGGTACATGCTCTTGACCGAAATGGAACCTGGGGCCTTTCAGTCAGCAGGCCACAGTTCTATCCACTGAGCCAAACCGACTAGGGCTGTATATATGCATTGAACCTTATCCTTTGAATGGTCTGCAGGGAATGTGTTCAGGTCTGCTGTGTGGTAATCACATAGCATAACCCAGTCTCCATCGCTGGAAAAACCTGGAAGATCAGGCTTCTTCACTGGGCTGTGACACCAAGGAGTAGAAACAGCACGTGAGCGGAGCTTCCAACTCTCACCAGCTGGGGTGCAGGTATTTATCCCTGTGTGAGCACTCAACTGCTCCCCCTGATTCCAGCTGCCTGCCACCAGAAGCCATCGATTAGGACATTAAAAGGCCACCCAGTGCAGTGGTTCTTACTCCCACATCTGCCCAGATCCCATCCCCATAGAACATGACTCAGTTGTCCAGACACAGATCAGGCATCAGTGAATTTAAAAGCTTTCCGTTCGATTTGAAGGACTGAGCGCATCTAGTTCTGAATAATCAGAAACTCTCACTGCCTTCCTTCAGCATTTTAATTTTTCTTTTCTAGATCTACGTGGCAGGTTGTAGGAATTCACCTTTCTTTTCTGTGGCTAAAAAGAGAGAAAAAAATGTTTCTTGGCGGCGGGGAGGAAAAGTGAGATTCTAAGGCAGGGAAGGGGAATAAATCAAAACTAGTCATTGAAAATGACAAGAAAGAGAAGGAAAGGGGCAGGGGGCAAAGAGGCAGAATCAGGGACTACATTTTGGGTTTCGGTCTATCAATCAAGACCACCTTAGACCATAAAGAGGCTCAAAGGCAAAACACCAGAAAATGACAAAACAGTTGTTTTCCTCAAAATAAAGGCATGTAATGTGTGGTGTTGATTGCAGCCACAACCTGTGAAGACCTTGAATGTTAAATTGGCAGAGGCCAGTAGAATGTGTGCCATCTCCCTGAAGGACTTATAAGGAGAATAAGAAGGTGGCAAAAAAGACTCATACTGCCTCCCCACTTCCACAGGTTCCTCAGAAGACAAACGACTCCTCGGTTTATGCAACTGGGAAATGCAGTTCCTTGCAAATGAACAGCGGCACCGTATAGGAACCTAATAAAACATAGTATGATGAATAAAAAGGACAGCATAATCCTTGACAAAATATATAGCGATATGAAAATGTTTTGTAATAAATTGTTGTAATGGCTAGCACTTTAAATTAGAATAGCAAATACTTTGTTATAGGGTACTTATATTTTCTTTTTCATTTCTCACATATCAACAGCAAATACAGGTTTGAGACTTTTATGGCACCCCTGGCTACAGATTGCACCTTCATCACTGGAGAAATTTCTATCAGATTGATTTATTAAGCCTATATCTGCAGCTGACTCTATGCAATGTATAGACTTAAATAAATAAATGAAACCTCATTAATGCAGTCCCACCTTCAGTGACCTTACACACCACTGTAAATATTCCCACTGACGCACATAGAATGCTGTCAGTGTTGGTGATTCACACCTGCAGAAGAAAAATATGCCCTTACCCGCAGTAGGAAAAATACCTAAATAATTATAGGGCTGAAACTGATCATCAACTTGCATTTACTTCTCAAGCCCTCAGTAAGTACAGGGCTGTGGAGTGCAGAAGGGGTTACAAGCAAGTCTAAATATTGGGCTCTGTCCTAAATGAGCCTGTGGTCTGGCTGGAGAGAGAGAAAGTCAACTACAGAAAAAGATGAGTAATTCCTACCCTACATATCATTTTTAAGTGGTCATTGAGTGATCAGACCCTAAATACTGTATTGGTTTGCAGGATGGTACATTCACTGAACTATGGCTGTTTTGCAAAATAAACCATGTACATACACTAAAACTTTGAGAAAAGAAGACATAATAATGACAAGCTCTTGTCTGGCCAATGTGGCTCAGTGGTTGAGCATTGACCTATGAACCAGGAGGTCACGATTCTATTCCTGGTCAGGGCACATGCCTGTGTTGCAGCTCGATTCCCAGTAAGGGGTGTGCAGGAGGCAGCCAATCAATGACTCCCTCTCTTTCTATCTTTCTCTCTCTCTCCCTTCCTCTCTGAAATCAATAAAAATATATTTTAAGTAATAGCAATCATAAAGACAAGCTCTTACATTTGTTTTTATGGAGTCCAATTACACCTACTACCGTATTCATTTCTTATAATAACCTGTTGAAATAAGTATAACAATCTCCAGTTTACCAATAGATGAGGAAGCTGAGACTCAGAGAAGTCAAGCAGCTTCCCGGAGTCCACACACATCTAAGTCTCGGGATCAGCTGCCGTGGAGGCATGGCCCTGAGGTGCAGAATGAACACCTTTGGAAGCAGCTGGCCACAACAGGGCACTGTTTATGCATATCTTCTGGCTGAACCTAAAGGCAAGACCCTTTTAGCTGATTTTCCTCAACCTGTTCATCCTGTTTCACTAATCCAGTCAGGACTTTCTAATTCTGTAATAGGATTAGCCACTTTCCCCACTTGCTAAGTCCAGAATTAGTCGTCAGCAGCAGCAACAGAAATAGTGGGAATACCACTTGTTCAAATCAAATATCCTGTGAAAGTCCGGTGCAGAGAATGGCACACCTTCTCCTGCCTGGTTCTCCAGCGTTCTGGGATTCACATTTCTGAAGGGTTGAGTTGCAGGGGAGCATCAGTTGGGTATTCTATTGCTTCAGCCTAATCTTATGCACACACTAAAGGGGTGATTGCAAACTCTAATACTGATTCACAGACTGACAGTGCAGGAAGGAATAAAATATCTTTGTATCTTTTTCCAGAGGGGGAAGGGAGAGATAACGTTTGCTCAGTTGCCTGGGAGTTAGAATTGTTAGACCAATAGTATATTTTTCTTAACTGTGCTTCTTTGGTCTTACATTTAGTCAATGTTCTCAGAAATGGGTAATTAGCTCTTTTAAAGTTATAGTTTCTTGGAGATGGTGTATGCATTTGTCTTTTTCTGTGTCTTCATTGATATCTCAGTAGAAATTTGGGAGGTGATGCATCAGCAACAACCAGACCTAATGCCATTTTAAACTGACATCCAGTGGACATTTAGTTTGATTTCACTATAAATGTTGTAACTTCCTGAGGTTTTCCTCCCATCACATGCTTCTCTCCTTCCCATTAGACGTACTTGGGTACTACAAATGGGTGCGTTGATGGGAAGCAAAAATGATTCATTTCATTCCAATTTTGAAAATGACAGTTGTGAAGTCAGACTCATGTCCTGCATATCAACCTGCAATCCAATAAAAATTTTAAATGCTTGAATTATTAACAGAGAGCGAGGGCTAGAGATCAGAATGGAGACATTTATAACGAGGTGACAATTCCCGGCATAATAACACTATTCATTTTTGGACCATCCTACATCCATATTCCGTGCAGTTTTCATAGCTTGTAAATTGTTTATCACTGGGACTCATTTTGAATTCTCTTTAGTATTTCACTCACATTTGCATCAACAATCAGGGCAACTGTGGATAACAAGAGAGTGTAACAAAAATAGTACTCGAGTAAACCTCAAGCTTTAGAGGCAATCATACCGGATTCAAATTTGGATGCTGACTTTGATTTACAGTGTGAGAGCTGATGAAGTGTCCCTACCCACAATAACAGGATTCTTAGGTTGACCAGATAACCACATCTTTCACCTTCCTAACATCCAGCTCACTTTTTTTCTATGCTAGTCTTTTTCCACAAACATAATTTTCTTTGCTTTTAATTACAGAAGTAATATAGATTAATTTTACATATGTTTAAATACAGATAGGGAAAAGGGGAGAAATTAGCACCAAGATGGCTGAAGTTAACCTGGGAATTTTCCTATATATATTTAACTGTACATGAGTATATTCTACTAGAGGCCTCGTGCACGAATTTGTGCACAGGTGGGGTCCCTCTGGGTAGCCTGCAGGGATCGGGCCAAAACCCATAGTCCAACAACCCCTGCAGTTCCTACCTGCTGCTCCACTCATCGTGGCTCCCTTGGACTTACGCCCAATCAGTCCCCATCAGGAGAGGCTCGCACTGCCATAGCAGACTCTCCAGCCATGAGCCCTGCCTCCAAGGGCATGTGGGATTGGGCTGAAACTGGCTCTCCAACATCCCCTGGGGGTCCCAGATTGCTAGAGGGTGCAGGCCAGGCTGAGGGACCCCACTGGTGCACGATTGGTCCCAGGAAGGGCTGCAGGAGCGCTACAGGGCATGTCCAGCCTATCTTGCTCAGTCCCTATTGGCCAGACCCCAGAAGCAAGCTAACCTCATAGTTGGAGCATCTGCCCCTCGGTGGTCAGTGCCCATCATAGCGAGTGTTGAGCAACCTTAGCACATTACACTTTTATTGGTTGTTCGGTTGTTCTGCCATTCAGTCTATTTGCATATTACCCTTCTATTATATAGGATATTGTACAAAATGGATCCCACTACAATATATTGTTTTGTCTTGCTTCTTTCCTTTTCATTTAACTGTATTATGAGCACTGTTTCATGAGAATACAGAAATAAATGCCTCCATGCATCGTGAAAGCATATTATTCCATTATATGAATGGATAGTTATATATTTGTTATTTGAGGTAGAAACATATCTGGAAATCTCCAGAAAGGAAATCTAAAGGTTCTAGACCCAATTCCAAGTGTGTATGTGTGTGTGGGTGGGGAGGGTCCCCACATCCACAATTCTCTGACACCAGTAGTGTGATGGATAAGGAATGTAAGACATTTTGGGGGAGGCTAGCAATCTGAATCTGTGCCAGTAATCTAATGTACATTCTTGATAGCCTATAATTAAGTCACTGCCCCTTTCTTAACAATTTGGTCTAGCAAGACCTGTTTTCCTAATTTGTCCCAATTTATAAAGGGGCCATAAACAAAGAATGGAACAGCTTAGCTACAGGGGAGGTCACTAGTACCACCCAGACCAGGCATTTAGACAGGTCTAACTCCCCCCTTCTAACTGACTCGGGAGGACTGTGGAAGCTCACCACAAAAGCCTGGAAGTTAGGAAACAGAAAACAAAGAAACCAAAGGGTATAAAGGGAAAAGCTTCCTCCATATTCACTCACTCAGGATTTGGAGAACTGACCCCCTGAGTCACTGTACTAGTACATCTGAAAATAAACGGGTTTATCCTGAATCTCTGAGTACTCCCTGTGTATTTTTTGGTCACCTAGAAAATTCTGCAACATGACCTATAATTCACCTAAATTCTGACATCTACCGAGACATAACATCACATTCCACAGGTCAAGGATTCAGTCTCATGTACTGTATCCCTCTCCCACAGACACCCAGATTCAGTTTGTAGTTACAAGTTCAGGTCATGACCTGTGGTTCTAACACCAGCTATAGATTAGAGGTGCCAATGACCCTCCTCCTTGGATTTTATTAACTTTTAGACGGGTTCACAAAGTTCAGAGAAACCTTTTACTTACTAGAGCACCAGTTTATTATAAAAGGGTTCTTTAAAAACCAAGAAGACGATAAGCCTAACGTGGAGTTTCTTATGCTAAGTCCTATGGCACCTAACTTAATTATAGCTTTGAGTTTCCCAAAAATGAAATCTTAAACCTGTCAATCAAAAATCTTCTTACCAAAAAAAAAAAAAAAAAAAAAACAGCCAAAAATCTCCTTATGCCTGTCAATCAGAAATCTCCTGATAAGTTAGCGAGGTATTCTGTCTGAAAAATCCTTACCATCCCCCATAGGGGAAAAAAAAATTGCAATGAACCGTTCTGCACTTTTAAAATTTGTTTTGCCTAGTACAACATTATTGCTCTCACTCCCTTCTGCCAATAAAAAGTCTTTCATTTGTCCAGCTCCTCAAACCTCCTTTGTACTTCCTAAATTAGATGCTGTCTGATCAAATCAATTTTGCTCAAATAAACTTAAACATTGTAATATGTCTCTGTTTATCTTTCAACAAGATCTAACTCAGGAGCTGCCACATGAAAGAGTTGCGGGGAGGCAAGGTGTGTGGGAAGAGATGCGGGACTTCCAGGCTCTCTGAGTGCTCGTCTCCCAGAGCTCCCATGTGGTCATCCACCTGGAAGCCCTCTATGTTGCCCAACCTTTTGGGGTTTTATGGAAGCTTCATCACCTAGGCTTGATTGATTAAATCATTAACCTGGAACTATTGATTGAACCTCTAGTCTCTTCCCCCGGAGGTGGAAATGGGAAGGATTTAAAATTCTCACCCTTTAATCTCAAAGTTGACTCCTCTGGCCAGCAACCTCTCTCCTTAGTTGCTTTCCAAAAGATACCTCATTAACATAAAAAAAAGACTTTTATCAGTCATCATTAGGAAATTTCAAGGTTTTTAGGAGCTCTGTGCTAGAAAAGGGGATGAAAATTAAATATATATTTTAATTATCAATAACAATATCACAAAACCTTTACTGGACATTCACCCCTTAGTCTTCCTTGGGCGGCATTCTCTGAGCCCCCATTGCACCTAAAAGGCCTGTATCACAGCCCTTATCATGTTGTGCAATTTCTTATTCCTTGTGTCCATCCACTCTAGGGAACTCACTGAGATGCAATATGATTCCAGCAGCAAAAACCTCTGGGAATTGTTGGACTTCTAACTCTCTGTAGCCTCAGGCTTGGCTGACTCCCCAGAAAGCTAGAATGACACCCAAAGTTAGCCATCATGCCCCCAGAAAGGAGGTTAACGAATGTATAGAGTGTTAAAATTGCCTGATGTTATCTGTTAATTTCTGGATGCATTGCTCTTTCTGGAGATCTAGTGACTACCCATCATACGCTTTCTGCTATTAACTCCCTATAAAAAAGAGACCCTGTCATGGGAGGGGTGTGGATTCTTCCCCGCAGCCACCACTGGCAGCAGCTGCTTTGCCCATGTATGTAAATTTTTCGTATTAAAGCTCTTATGAATTTGAGTAAGGCTACATGTTTGGAACAGTCCTGAATTTAGACTTTTCCAACTTTCCTCCAAAAAAACATCTATGGCAGTTTCGCTTGAAAGAAAATTTAGCACCCAACTGGTTACAGACACACAGTGGGTGAAGGGGGACAATGTTTGCCACCCCAAAATATGGGATGTTGATTCTTATAGACTGGTTAATTTTAGAAATAGCAGACTTGGTAGAAGCTCTGAAAATCAGGTACAAGTTACCATTTGTAAAAGAATATTTGCATTTGTAAGGAAAATTTCCATTTTTAAGGGAATTCTCCTCACTGTGTCACGGCTGCCTTCAGAATCAGTGGAGAAGGTTTGGACTTAAATCTGCATAACAATTTTACCTTTGCTGACTGCGCTTTCTCCAGTAATTCCTACCACCAACCTCTGCTTTTATCTTTAGCTGAAAGTTCTATTTAAGGTGAGGGCTTCCACAATTTTGGCAAATTAGTTTTCCTGAATCTCTCCCATGCACAGGAGATAATACACACTATTAAACTTCAATTTGTTTTTCTCTTGCTAGTCTGTCTCATGTCAATTTAATTACAGTGTATTATCCCAGCCAGAAAACCTTGCAGGGTAGAGAAAAATTTTTTCTCCCCGACATGGGTTTCCTAACATATCTGTTGAACTAAACTGAATAATATGCTGTGGTTAGGATCCTTCCCCAAATATCGCATAATTTACTTGAGCAAACACCTGGAAGTGAAATGGCTGAGTCACACAGATACAAATACCATTTTTTTTTTTTTTAACTTACAAGAACTGTTTCTGTTACTATTTCTGGGTACAATGAATCATTCCCAGACTTTTGTTCCCCCCATCCCCCTTCTATCCCTTATCCTTGTTATCTTTCTGGAAATGAGAAAAGACAGGAGAATTTTGAAAAAGACAAATTTAAGAAGGAAAGTAGATAACTTCCTTCAATCCATTCTCAACTCAACATCCAAAATTCAAAGTAATGTAAATTCAGTTCTATAATTTATATACACTAGTCCTCAAAATATCCATTTTTATAGATCCTGAGTACCCCTAGGATCTCTTATGTACACAAGTGGGACAGTTGTGTTAATACTGTTTATAAATATGTGCTATTGCAATTTTACTGCATCATTTTTTTTCTGTCCATAGGGAAATAACTAAACAACTTCTCATAATCTCAAAACTGGACAGAAATTTTGTTGCAAAATAATATAGAGAGAACATATTATAAAGTACCTCCCAGGCATTTGTGCCTGAGCGTCCTGTTCAGAGAAACGGTTATTGCAGGGAATAAAATTGCAGTAGGGTTGAGAAATTTCTGTTATTTTCTTTTTTTCATGACTGAGAATGAGTGAGTTGTCCCAGGTTGTTCAGGAACAAGAGGTTTATAACCCTGAAGACAGTAGCATTAGTTTGCCTTTTATGTCTATGCCTCTCCACTTTATAAAAATGGAAAATTTTGTGACTTTGGCACACATTTGCCTGTCATACTAACTTGGGCCTAAAGAAATATGATTTACTAGTGGTCCAGTGCACAGATTTGTGCACATTGAAAGGCAATTAATTAGAAGAAAGATTTGTGTGGTAATTATGTTACCGCAAAAAAATTACATGTCAAAATAGTATATCCTATATAATAATAGAGGAATATGGACCTGAGGCTGCATGGCACCTGGCTGGGGTGAGGGACCTCAGGCTGAGCCCCCTGCCTTGCAGGGCTTGATGGGGGACATGAGCCTCAGCACCTTGACCAGTGCTGAGCTGGGGGACCTGAGGCTGCAGCCCCCAACCTAAAGGGGGTTGACAGGGGTGGGGTCGGCCCAGTCTGGGTCTCACCCAATGGGGATGGGGCCAGCCAGGTCTGGGTCTCCTGCATTTTTGAAGCATGTGCAAGTGGTGGGTGAGGACTCTAGGTCCCATGGCGTGCCCCAGACTCTGACACGAGGGAGATTTTCATATACACTTTACTAATTTTCATCCTGAACACTTCTATTATAGAGAAAGGGCAAATAGCAATATTAAAATATTTCCTCTAATTAATTCTCTTTTTTATATATTTTATTGATTTTTTTACAGAGAGGAAGGGAGAGGGATAGAGAGTTAGAAGCGTCGATGAGAGAAAAACATCAATTAGCTGCCTCCTGTACACCCCTCACTAGGGATGTGCCTGCAACCCAGGTACATGCCCTTGACCCGAATCGCACCTGAGACCCCTCATTCCACAGGCTGATGTTCTATCCACTGAGCCAAACCAGTCAGGGCTAATTAGTTCCCCTTTAATGTGCATGAATTTTGTGCACTAAGCCACTAGTATACTATGGTATAAAATTAAAACATGCACGCAACTGGCACCAGTGAGAGTTTTATATGTATTGCACATGGGCAAGTCAACATTTATTTTTAAATTACCAGTGTACATCATATGTACCAGCCGGTCAGTCAGTTGGATGGTCAGACAGATGGACAGTGAGTCATTTAGCCTTTTATAAATATAGATGTGGCAGCTCCTTCCAGTCCAGAAGCATACAGCACAGAATGTATGATGAACCAGTGATTAGTTTGTAAATGCATCACTCTAAGCAATCTAAATGCATATTTCAAGCTTTGATTATTTTTCCTTCTGGCTTCTTACTCTTCTTTTCCTTCAATTAAGCAAGCAACTATAGAAAAACCAGGATTTTAAAGGTCTATAACACTTGGATAATTGCCATTAGACATTGCTCCAGAGATAGAGGGTAGATTTACCACAGTAAGAATTATCTAGTGAATAAAACAGGTAAATAAGAAGGTGGTTTTTAACATTATGAATGAAATCACTATTTTGTGAAAATCGCAGTAAGTGATGGTTTAGTGGAAGAAACTCTGAACTAGAACTTAGTATACCTGAACTTAAAATAAGGAAGTTGCAAAAAAATAAAAATAAAATAAGGGAATTTCAATCTCCAAGGTCCCCTTGAATTAAATTATATATTTGTGGGGAGGAACAAACTTTTATCTTCAAGGTGCTGATAACTGCTCTAAAAATCAAATATATTTGAAATAGATTAGAAAGAGAAAATAATCAAACTTAATGCATACATATGTACTGCAACCCCACATACATAAAAAGTTAAGAGTTCCCACATGTAGGAGAGACTCAGAAAGGGAAGATGGACATAAAAGACATTCTGAGCTAGGGATGAGGTAAGGTGCTTTGGGGACCTCAAAAGGTCATTGCAGAGAAACAAGATGGCGGCATAGGGTAGACACCGTATATGCAGCTGTGAACAACTATTTCAGAAAAACCACGAAAAGAACACACGGACACCACTCGCACCCACAGGACGGCTGGCTGAGTGAAAATCCTACAACCAGAGAAGAGTCTGAGACTCAGAGCAGCAGCGGAAGCAAAGTACAGAGGTACGGAGGCGCGCGC
>PVJC01036961.1:0-17453 GCA_004026665.1 Murina feae | reverse complement strand
AATAACCGTGGTTTTGAACTCTATATCCTGTCGTTTTCTTTCCTCCATCTCTGTCATTTGTGACCTGTTTCGTCTCCTCATTTTGGCTGCTTCCCTTTCTGATTTAGGCAATCACTGCGAGGGATTAACCTCTAAGCCACTTGGTTACGAGAGTCAGCTGTGTCTACAGTGGGAGAACTTCTGTGCTGGAGACACCCTTTTGGGGCGAGAGTTGTTTCAGTGGAGCTTTTATGCTCACTGCATCTGCCCTGAGTGTGTTCCTTGTGGATCTGTTTTATTTAGGTTAGTTCCTCTCTGGCCACTGGGTGAGGCTGGCTCCTGTATCTTTAAGGAGGTGTTGCTGCAGAAGCCTCTGACGCACTTGGGAGGGGCGGGGCCTCAGGGAGTTCGCCGGGCGGGGCGGAGCAAATAGCTATGGCACTTCTCAGCCCTGTGCTGAGAGACACCAGGTCTCTGTGTCCCGCGTAATTGCTGTAAGCAACGCTGAGAGAAATCCGCTTTGAATTTCCTCCCGGTGCCAGTCAGTCCCCCTTCTCTGGGTGTCTGTGGGACCTCAGAAACTTGCCTGGAACTGGAGTTCAGAGCCGCTGGGAGCTTGTGGCTCTCTCCGTTTTGGAAAAGAACCGCGACCTCCGGTACCAGCCCTTCCCCGAGCCCATGCGCGCGCCTCCGTACCTCTGTACTTTGCTTCCGCCACTCCTCTGAGTCTCAGACTCTTCTCTAGTTGTAGGATTTTCACTCAGCCAGCCGTCCTGTGGGAGCGAGTGGTGTCCGTGTGTTCTTTTCGTGGTTCTTCTGAAATAGTTGTTCACAGCTGCATATACGGTGTCTACCGTATGCCGCCATCTTGTTTCTCCCTTGTTTCTTTTCTTCATATGTATTTGAATTCTATGTCCTGACAACAAAGGAATCACATGGGGTGTATTTAGTCTAGACATGGCAAAGCATATCGAGCAGCGCAGGTGTGTTTCCAGCCAGCTCACCAGGAAGCCACATTCAAATTAGGAACCAAACCCATTAGGAACCCAGAGCTGTGTTAGATCCAGGGACGCAGTGTCCTGGTGCTCTTTTCAAGACCTATGTACTTATCTCCTAGCTCCTGGGACTATTGTTCCTGGCTACCTGTCTCACTGAGAACTTCCAGTGGCTGTACTACAGGGACCTGCTCCCACAAAGGTTACATGCCCTCCCGAGGTGGAGCTCAGAGTCAGTGACTGGCTGCAGTAAGGTTGGCACCCCACATTCAGAGCTCCCCTTGGATTGGCTGAGGCCTCAGTTGCAGGCACACTGTGAATCAACTTTCCCCACTCCCATTCCTGACTTCCCCACGGCCTTGGAGATATTTCTCTCCAATAAACCTTCTGCACACACCCGCCATCTCCAAGTCTGTTTGCAGAGACACCAACCTAAGATACTTGTTTTTCTCTCTTATGGCCTGTGGACTTGACCAATAGATCTGAGTGTCTATTTGATTTTATTTTATTTTTTAGAAAATACATTTTATTGATTTTTTACAGAGAGGAATGGAGAGGGATAGAGAGTTAGAAACATCAATGAGAGAGAAACATTGATCAGCTGCCTCCTGCACACCTCCCCCTGGAGATGTGCCCACAACCCAGGTACATGCCCTTGACCGGAATCGAACCTGGGACCTTTCAGTCCGCAGGCCGATGCTCTATCCACTGAGCCAAACCAGTCAGGGCTCTGAGTGTCTATTTTAAAGGCTTTCATGATGAGGAACTAGTTCTCTGTTGTCCTGGCCCAACCCCAGTCGTAGGTAGTTTTTGGTGTTTGAGCTTTGGGGCTGTCTTCCTGGGACAATTATACCAACGCAGGTGTGCAGCTACATAGACTGATTTTGTATTGGTTTGGCCCACATTTGGTTGAATTTTCAGGTTATAAATGAAGAAGAAATATTCAGGTTGAAGTTGCATGATCATGTTAAGAAATAAGGAGAAAAAGAGAAAAGCAGATTTGTTGCTTTGTCTTGAATGATGACAAAGATTCCCACCTTGACCAAACTCTACTCAGGATCCTCTGAGCTCCTTTTCAACCAGGCCTTGGCTTTTGGCCTTCTGTGCTCATCTCTGAATTGTCCAGTTTTAGCAAGAATTCTGCTAAATAATTTTATCCAGAATCCTCCCTCCTCCCTATCTGATCACCCTCCATAATGAGATCCCTCAGCTTCTACCATCCTCAGGTGATGTCTGCTCACCCTGGCCTGCTTCAGAGAGAACTCTGTTGGGTAAATTTACAAGAATCCCCCTTGACTCTTGATAAGTATCCATCTGCTGACCCCAAACCTGCTCCCTGGCTATAAGTTTCCACTTTTCATGGTTGTACTTGGAGTTGAGTCCAATCTCTTCCCCATAGCAAAACCCCACTGCAGGGTCCCTACACCTCTCATGACAGTCCCCCTTGAATAAAGTCTTTCTTACCTATTTAACAACTGTCATAACTTTTTTCTTTAACACTGGTGGGGCCTGCTCATCATTTAAGCTCTAGTTCAATGTTACTTCTCCTAAGATGCCTTTCTTGCCTCTTAAGGTCACTTCCTGTCTGGGCTTTCTTCACATGTTCACCTGTTTCAGTAGAACCCCTAGACATGGACACAAATCCTTGTAAATACTGTATAATGTTTCTTCTAGTAAAGTGTCTTTCAAAATTAAAAATATATAAAAAACTGGATTCATGATAGGAATCAGACCTTGCACACTGTAGGAGGAACCGGGATGTGAAGGTTCAGAAAGGGTAGTTGAAGGATCAGAGGACCATCCACCCTCTTGGGCCCGGGCATGCTCGGAAGTCAGGGTTTACAGGCAATCTGAGGGGCAGGCATGTCTGCATGATAAAATTTTTCAATAATTTCCCCCACAATCCATAGTAAGAAATAACTGTTATGTCCAGATCCAGTAGATGTACACACACACGCACACATTTATGAACAACTGAGAACAAATAACACTAATTTCTGCTATGTGCCACTGTGTTATAATGAAAAATATATATGGTTCCTGGCACAGAACTCTGATAACCTTTGGAATTATCTGAGGAATTAGTGTGATAGGAGTAACCTTTTTTATTCATAACTAGGAGCCCAGTGCACAATATATTGTGCACTCAGGGGGTCCCTCAGCCTGGCCTGTACCTGCCCAACCTGCAGCCCACCCACCCCACATACACACCACCCGCCACCCGCCCATTGTGCCCTGCCCACCCCACACACCCTGGCTGGTCACCTGCCCTGCATGCCCTGCTCACCCTGCCGCCTGCACTGCACCCGCCTCCACGGTTGTGCTGCCGGTCTCCATCTTGGCTGAGTTAATTTGCATACAGCCACTCTGATTGGCTGGTGGGCATGGCTTAAGCATCCCGTAGAAATGGTCAATTTCAATATTACACTTTTATTAGAGTAGATGAGCCCTTCCAACCACACCTGAGTTTATGCTAAGGAGGTGATTATTGGCACCTCTACATAGCTCTACCCTCTGACCTCCAAGAGGGAGCAGAGAGACTAGAAATTGAGTCAGTCACCAATGGCCCATGATTCAATTAAACATGCTTAGGTAATGGAACAAATACAAAATATAAAAACTCAGGACAACCTGTTGGAGGAGCTTCTGGGTTGGTGAAAACTCCAGGTACTGGGAACATGTGCACACCAACTACCTGGGGATAGAGGCTCTGGCACTGGGATCCTCCCAGACCTCAGCCAGTGAACTTCTTCATCTATTTATTGACTTACAGATTCGTGAACCTGGGAGGCCCCTCTGCCTGGCCTGGCCAAGATCTCCAAAGGGGTTCTGGATTGTGAGAGGGTGCAGGCCAGCCCGAGGGACCCCACTGGTGCACAGTTGGGGCTGTGAGAGGGCTCCAGGGCATGTCTGGCCCGTCTTGCATGCTAACTGACTGGTCAGAGGTCTGCCTCCTGGTGGTCCATGCATGTCATAGTGACTGGGTGAACGGTCGAACGAACAGTTGGACATTTAGCATATTAGGATTTTATTATATAGGCTATCCTTCATAATAAACTGCAACAGTAAGTGTTGATGTAAGAAATATCCATCCCTGTAAAGAATTTTTATAAGAGTTTATTTGAGCCAAACTGAGAACAATTACCAGGAAGCAAGATCTTAAATGCCCTGGAGAGGGACAGTTTGGCAGTTCCTTTCATGCATTGGAATTAAGGAGGGAATATAGGAAGATTACACGAAAGTGGCAGAGAGCAAGGCGGGGTTGGGTTACCAGATTGTCAATAAGATCATGTGGTCTCTTGAGGGTGGTCACACTTAGAACAAAGGTTTGAAAGGAAGCATTTCTAAGGTGTGTTAACCAGATGCACAGAAATGATGGACAGGGCTTGCTTAAGGCAAAGATAAACCTTTTACTGAGAAAGTTATTTGCTTTTTATTGGAGAAGTTCTATACCCACAATGACCTGCCTAGTTATGAATTTATGATCAGATCGCCCCGTGAGGTTACTTCCCATAGAACCCTTTTTTCCTCCCCGTAAGTTTAAGGTTTTTATCAGTTCTGTGAGTCATTCTGGCAAATGATCAGACCTGAAGGGCATCATGGGAACCCCCAAATTTGTCGTTGTCCATTTGAAGTGCGGGTGTCTGGGGACGCTATTTGTGGTTGGCACCTGAAGTGCGGGCAGTTTTGTGGAACTGAGCTGCTAGCCTCTGGAGTCTATGTAACTCCGGGAATTCAGTGTGAGAGTTGAATTACTGGACACCAGTCGGCCGTCAGAGAATGGGAGGATTGGTGGCTGTTGCTGGTGTAAAAATGACAAACAGCAACCTACCCTAATGGTTTCTATTCTATTTTATTTGAGTATATCCTTTTCTTAATTTTGTTCTACTATCTTCAGTTTTTTAAAAGCGCTATTTATAACCAACTAAATTGATTCCATAACACTCCGCCGGATCCCAATCCATAGCCTCAGATACACTGTGATGTCCTGGAAGCTTCTTAACAGCAGGAACACTGAACCTCACCTTGCATTCCTTATGTCTAACGCAGTATCTGGTGGAGATGGTGCTGTTTCGTATGTTCCATGGGACCATGAGGGGATGAATGAAGTTGTCAGTTTTATGATTCTACTCAGGGGCGATCAGACTTAATTAGTGTAAATTTGTTCTTCAGAGTCAGGCAAATCACATCTTTCCTGGAATATTAATTTATTAGCTCATCCGGGGAATCACTTTGGGTGGGGTGACTGGTGTCAGCAAGTGGGGACTGTTTGCCTGCTGAGTCTAGAATTAATCAAAAGGCCTTGCCTGTTGCTTGGTGTCATTTCCCTTCAGGTGGGGTAGCTAGAGGAATTGCCCTTCTCAGCTGGAGGTGCTTCTCTCAGGAGGCCATCTGCCAGGGGCGTAGCTGGGCGGTGCCTCCCTCAGTTCTGAGAGCTCACAATAGCAGCTGCCTTATGTCCTTACAGGTTACTCTTCTTGCCCGGCTATGAAGACCTCTGGGTCTCCACTCAGGGTGGAGATTTAGGGCACACCCCACTCTCATCTGCAACACATGGCGAAGGGCCCCTTACCCCCGCAGATGGCTAATTGCTTCAATTTCATGTTCCTTCTCATTAGCTTCAGTTTGAGAAGGTGGCGTTTCCTGACCTCGTCCTGAAATTCTGGGGCTGAAGCCAGTTGACCCTTCTGCACTGAATACACACAATAAATAGTTACTGAGTAATTAGGCTGATATTATCAACCAAAGTTTTGATTTGTAGCCGACCCAGCCTGACCCACAACATCCTGGCCCCAGAGGCTGTTAGGATGGTCACGGGGGTCATCATCAGCCAAGTCTTGGGAAGCGCTCGTCTCCCGCCAGGTCCGAACCTCCCGCCAATTCCCGCTTCACATAATATTCAAGACAGATTTCCCGAAACACACGACTAATGCATGCCACTCACCCGGTCGTTTCCCATGTGGAGCCTATAAAAATGCTTTCCCCTCTCGCAGAGACCCTCGCCATCTGGATTAAATTTGTGTGACTCGTTGCCTGCCCAGAAAAGGGTTAATGACGCTGGGAGGGGAGCTCTGTTTACTTGGCCGGGCTTCCCAGGAGTCCAGTTTCTCCCAGAAATTGAGCCCAATCAAAACCCATCGGGGAGAGGAGGACTTCCCGTTCCCCCCATACAGAGCCGTAGTAGAGCAGACGCGCGTGGCACCCACGCCAGAAACGCAGCCGGGAGGCACATCTGCGGGCACTGCTGCTGACAATGCAGCTCTAATAACACAATGCAAGTCACCCTCCATAATTGTGTAACATGCAGGCCCCGCACTGTAGCATCAGTTTGTAAACGGGACACAAATGGAACGCTGAAGCTTGCTGCTTTGGCAAGCACTTAGCCTGGGGGCTGTGATTATTGACACAGGGACCTAATTTCTCACGGGACTTCAGTCTCCTGAAGCTGGGCCTCTTTTTAAGACGCTGGTTCCAAACAAGAACACATTCACATTCTCCTTCTTGGTCCTCGTGGAGGTCTCCAGGAATGTGATATCCCCCTGTGCAGAGAGGAGGTGAGGGGCGCTGGCTAGGACACTTGAGTCATCTTTTCTTTTCTTTTCTTTTTTTAAAATATATTTTATTGATTTTTTTTACAGAGAGGAAGGGAGAGGGATAGTTAGAAACATCGATCAGCTGCCTCCTGCACATCACCTACTGGGGATGTGCCTGCAACCAAGGTACATGCCCTTGACCAGAATTGAACCTGGGACCCTTCAGACTGCAGGCCGATGCTCTATCCACTGAGCCAAACTGGTCAGGGCAGGACATCTTTTCTTGAAGGGCTGACATGGGGAAAGAATTCATGGGAGGTGAAAGTGACCGTTTTTCAGACTGGCCACTCTCCGGGGACATGTCTGCTGGAAAGATGGTCAAGCTGGAACTAAGCGGACGTCTATCAATCTCTCTGTTCCCGTATTAAGAAAACGAGCCAGACTCTTTGATCGCTGTGTTTTGCGTGAGCGTTGAGGTAATGTTGGCTGTGAGGGCACTGGTGTCCTGTAGGAAGAGTAGTGAGAGGGGGGCGTGTGTTACCGAGTGCTCCAGGGCAGGGCAGCGCGATGGACAGTGAAAACACGCACCCTTCTTTCTACCAGGGTTGGCTTGCATCCCATATCGGTTGATGCTCCGCTGAGCCCAGAGGGGGTTGTCAGGACTGTACCATTTGACATTGCATGATATTTCCCATAGTGCGTCTAGTTTGATCATCAAGGGAGCCCCGTTAGGTTACGTGGGGCAGTTTTTATTCCCATTTTCCAAATGTTAGCAGCACGTTCCGTGCCCCCTAGTGATGGCGAAAGGTTGGCATTTTGTATTCCCACCGCAGCTGGCGATTCCAAGGTCAGCCGTCTCCACCCCTGCGCCTCTGTGATTTCGCATCATTCCCTTTTGCTGTCGTGTAATGGAGACACGCAACAAGGTAGCACCCATGACCTCTAACTCTAACATGATAACCGCAGCTACTGCTCAAATAAAACCCGCTGGCATTAAACCGTCACTAAGATGAGATGTAACCCTCCCGTCCCTGCCCGCCTGCTGGGTCCTGGTGGAGGACCTCGAAGAACAGTGCTGGTTCCAGCACACGTGCTGAGATCCTCTACAGCTGTGTCACTCGAGGTGCAGTCCCCGAGCAGCAGCGTCACCTGAGAGCTGGTCCAGGAAGCAGCTCAGGCCGCCCCCAGCCCCAGGGAACCGGAGTCTGCGCTGGAACAGCCCCTATGGTTCAGGGTTCAGGTGCGCCGGGGTTTGGGAAGCGCTGTGTCTCTACCGCAGGCTGGCGCTCAGCCTGGGCCTGTGCGGGGTATGAGCAAGGAGAGGTGAAGAGAGACACCTGGCAGAGCATGCCCACCCATGTGCTCACTGTTTGTAAAGCCTGAAGGAGAAGTCAGGTTGGAAATGGTAACTGTAGGGGGAGAGTTTGCAAACACAGAGGAACTTGCCCAGAGAGGCCTGTGGGCATCAGGCCTGTAGACAGGAGGCTCTCTCTGTGGGCCCAACATATCTATCACAACTAAAGGCAGGAGGCCCCGAGGGAAAGGACAGGGATACTGGTTTTTGAAATGACAGGTGCTCCAGGCGCTTCTTGCATGGGAGCCCCTTGGGAAATAGCACCTGAGAAAGCCTGGTTTGCTCCTGAGGGGGGACACAGCCAGGCTGGCCTTTCCTCCAAGCAGGGACCTGGGTAACTGGGTGTGGCTGGAGGCAGCCTTGTTTTTCTCATCGTGTCTCGGCTCCTGCTGCAGCCCAGTCCCGCATGTGAGACGTCAGGCCCCGTCCAGGGTCGGATCTGCCCTCAGGCTGTGCAACTGGCTCTCTGGATGTGTAGACTGTGTGCAGCCCACTCCTCCTGTGGGTCTGAAACCCGCTCCTCCCCGGCACTGCGCTTCCGCCTGCATCTTCGCTGTTTGCAGGAGCTGCCAGATGTCCAATGGCTCCATATTCTGTGGTTTCGGGATCCAGGCACACGTCCACGAGGGAGAGGACTGTAGCCACCGAAATGCCTGCGAACCCGGGGCCCTGGAATCTGTTGTGGGCAAGTCCGCTGAGCGATTTGAAATGACTCTCCCGGGAGGCGGTTGTCAGATTTTTGGTGTGTTCAGGAAATGTCTGCCACATTTTACATCAACATTTTCAAACTGCAAGTGAGTGAAGCGTTGAATTATAACAGCGAGTGAGTGAAAGGAATGGATTGCAGTGCCAGTGCTGAACTGGCTTAGGTAATAGAGGTAACGCTTTTTTTTCACTTAGAAAATGATTCGGTGTGGTGCAACCAACAGTTCCTGGTGCTTTGCCGCGTGCGACAGAAATCCCTCCTGACGCCAAGGAGGCCGCCGGTGTGGAAGACTTTCCGTGGGGATCGTGGTGGAAAGAGTTGGGTGCCTCTTGGTCATCTGCCAGCGTTCATGCTTCAGGGTTCAGATGGGTCGAAGTCCGTCTCGATACAGTGACAGGTGCTCTAGCCGCTCTCCTATTCAATCACCCAGGTTTGTGGCTCAAGGGTTCATGGCACTTGTGTTACTTTCACTATGACCCCCAGCACCCCGAGCCTCCCTGCAGCCGGGTGAGCATCTCCTGTCTTCTGCTCCCACTCACCCTCGCCTGCTGCATGAAGGCAAGTCCAGCCAACTGCCAGGTCCCTCCCCGCTACAGGCTGCTGCTCATGTCCATACATTCTCCCCATCAACCCTCTGAGAAGAAGTGGGAGGTCAGGTAACCACGCCCTCTTGAGGGCAGGAAGCTGCCAAGGGGCAGACAGGATGTTATGCCCTGGAGCCTGTTCTCTTCTCCACACCAGGGGTCCTCAAACTTTTTAAACAGGGGGCCAGTTCAACTGTCCCTCAGACCGCTGGAGGGCCGGACTCTAGTTAAAAAAACAACAACAACTATGAACAGATTCCTATGCACAATGCACATATCTTATTTTGAAGTACAAAAACAAGGTGGCAAAAATACCCGGCGGGCTGGATAAATGTCCTCGGCGGGATCCCCGGAGCCTCGGCAGCAGCATCACCTGGGAATTTGCTAGAAATATAAGTCGTCAGGCCCCATCCCAGACTTCCTGATTCAGAACCTCTGGGCGTGGGCCCAACATATCTATCAAAACTAAAGGCAGGAGGCCCTGTGCCTTAATATCCCCTCCAGGGGCTTCCCTACCTGCTTAGCGTCCTGCTGTGCGTCATTTCAGCCAATAGACTGTAAGCTTCCTGGAGGCCGGACTTCTGCCTTGTCCATCCCTGAGTGATGCACTGTGCCAAGTGTTGCTGTGGAAACCTGACAGTAGCAGCTAACATGGTGGGTCTCTGACTGCGCCGAATGGTGTGCTAAACCTCCCTGGATTCATCTCATTTCATCTCAGAATAACCCGCAGAGGCAGGGACGGACCTCATGCCTTTCAGAGCTGAGGACACTGAGGAACAGAGAGAGGACGCAGCCTCTTGGAGACCCAATGTACTGCGTGGGGAAGCGGGTGTGAGCCTGGGGATCCGACCGGAGCCCACACTCCCCTTCCGCAGGCTCTCCGCCGGGCACCTGCCCATGAGGCAAAGTCTAAAATGGACAGCAGGTGCCCTAGCTGGTTTGGCTCCGTGGAGAGAACATCGGCCTTCGGACTGAAGGGTCTTGGGTTCGATTCTGGTCAAGGGCACATGCCTGGGCTGCAGGCTGGATCCCCAGTGAGGGGCATGCAGGAGGCAGCTGATCAATGATTCTCTCTCATCACTGATGCTTCTAGCTCTCTCGCCCTTTCCTTTCCTCTCTGAAATCGATAAAAATCTGTAAAATAAAATAAAATGGACAGCAGGAGCAGTCTACACAGAGGCCACTTAGGACCTTGGGGCGGGCTTGGGTTTCTTGCAGAAAGGAAAGCATAACTTTCTCAGGGAGCAGAAAATGTGTTCTCAAGCACCTTAATTCAGATCTGGTGAGCCTGACCCTTGTAATTCAAGGGCGGGTGCCACATCTACTGGGGCACCCGAGTGTCTCAAATTCCTGCATCAGAGGAGCAGCCTTCTGGGTAGTTGGGGAGGAGAGAGTGGAGTGTGGGGAGGGGAGCATACAGGCTACGGCGGGAGCAGAGATGCTTTCACTCAAAGTCCTTATTCCAGGTCCTGGCCGTGCTGCTTAGAATCTGTGTAACGTGAGTCTTAAGCCTTTCTTGGCCTCAGTTTCTCCATCTGTAAAGTGGGGACAAGGATACTAGCTGTGTTATTTGTATGCGGCTCAGGTGAGACAGTGGCTGTGGGTGCTTCATACACAGAGCGAGCTGCGTGAAGAGCTGGGCATCCTCTGCTGTGACCACGGTGAGCTGCAGCGCAGGGAGCGAGCGGGGAGAAGGTGCCCGCCCAGTCCTGCCCCAGCAGGGATTCTCTTTCCATGCACCCCCACCCAGAACAGGTGCGTGGGGTTCTCCGCGCCTCCCGCAGCACGCAGGCCTGTGCTCGGAGGACGGAAGCCGGTTCCGGTCTTGTTGTAGGACTTTCTAAAGAGAAAGGCTCTGAGGTCCCGGGAGATGCCTGGCAGGAGACCTATGGGTGCCCTGCTCTCCTACACTCCAAACCCCAGAACAAGGGCACTTCAGCCAGGATTTGCCGAATCCCATTTAGATCTCTGGGTCCCACACTGAGGAGTCCCCCACCCCCTCACCCATCCCTCTTCAGGCACCAAAGCCCTTTCTAAAATGTCTTCACCCTTCACCAGACACCGGACTCAAGCCCCCATTCCAAGCAAATGAGAGAGCAACCCCTTTCCTCCCGGTTTTGTTTGTGCCCACCCGGAAGCCCCGACAGTTTCCAGGCAGCCTGTGTGTGATTGCTTCCTGAGAGGGAGACGCCTGTTGCAAATGAGGTGTTAATGATGAGCGCCCCAGGATTCCTTACTCCAGCACAGGCCCATCTGGGCCGACTACATTAAGTGGCTTTTTATGTGGCCGTGGCCCTTCATAGAGTCCCTTCTCCTTTGTTCCAGAGCATCCACTTGAGGAAACAAAGCAAAGCCAAACACACAAGACGGGAGTGAGGCCATCACGCTGGTGGGTCCAGCGCTCTGAGATGTGAGGCCGGTCAGGCAGGGGCTGGGTGAGTGGATGCACTGCTTTAGGCATCAACAATGGAGCCCTTGATGAGGAAGCAGACTATCTGGTGTTTCGTCTGAAATCTGAGGTTCAGAGGACACTAACTGGAACGAAGTTCTGGGAGATCTGTGAGGCTGGCATTTCACCTGTAAGTTAGGCTCAATCATCCCAGTGTCTCTCATTTTAACCTTAAAAAAATCTCTGAGATGGTCTCTTAGATCCAAAGAAGGATAGCCATATAGGGAACTGCCATTAGAGGCTAGGGTCCCCACGTCATGTGACTAACGAGGAGGTGGAAGCTCAGGGAGGCAGTGTGCTCTCTAAGGACACTGAGTTGAATGGGGACAGGAACCCCAGTCTTCCACTGTGAGAGGCACTTGCTGTTGGTTATAATTTTGGCTACAATACTGATTCCCGTCCCCTCCCTTTGCAAATGACTCGGGGTTCCTCCTCCTACGGAGTGAAGTGGTTTGGCAGGTGTGGCGTGTGGCTGGTCCCTGGGATCCCCCTCTGACTTAGACCTTGGTGGCACCTCTGCTGACCTGCCCATGTGCACAGCAAACCAACCATCCCGCCATCTGTGGGTGAGGCATCGGGGGTCCCAGCCAGCCAGAGGAGCAGCTCTGGAAGCTGAAGCAGCTGAATCAAAGTCACGTTCTGAGCATCCTCACCATGACACTTCATGTAATCATTCCTTCGTGAGGCAAGACAGTTAGACACAATGGGAAGAGGGAGAGATTGAGACCTGTGGGGGTGACAGTCCTGATGAGGTAGCTCCCCAGAAAGGTCATATTCTTCTTCCAAATTTGCATTCATTTCAGGCAAACGGATAAAAGTTTCCTTGATCTCATTAAAAGGCAAAAAGAAGTTTCCAGAATATTTGCCGGGTCGTGGCAGATGAAGGTGTTAATGCTTTCTAAATGCTCGCAGGAAAGAGCTGACGCTCGCTGATGCTCGTCTATATTCTGAGGAGGGACTTGGCTGTAAAGCATTGTGGGGGGCACACTTGGATATGTTTCATTAAAGGCTGTACCTCCGTCTTTTAATTAACTTCTTGTTCCTGTCTTTGGTGAAATATTAATTATTTTTTAATCATCACTGGGATGCACTTTCAGGAGAAGCAGCTGGAATCATCCAGCCCCAGTTTCATTACACAGATAGGTGTTATAATAATTAACTCAATTAGCTTGTCACTGCTTGCATAAAATATGACTGTATTTGGAGAACAGATATTGCTTTCCTGGTCCAAGGTTAATTAAAAAATAGAGTGTACAAGAGGTCGGGTTAAACGGAGCTGGCAGCACCCGGAGAGCTGGCCAGCGTGATGAGGAGGAATGTTTCTGCAGAGGCCGTGAGCAGAACCAGCTCTGGCAGAGCTCGAAGCTGCCGGAGGGTGTGGGGCAGGAGGGGGTCAATGTATCCAACAGGGGTTCTTATGCTGGAGCCCACAAACCTGTACAGGATAAAGGGGGGTCAATTAGACACTTCCTTTAAGGGGAAGATGGTTCTTTGTCACCCTTTGTGTCTGGGTACGCCTGCATGCAAAGTGAGAAAACCAGGAAAGAACGTCCTGTGTGGTATGTAGCTAACACGTACCAAGCACTTCCCATGATCCAGGCTCCCAGCTAAATGATTTACTTTAATAAAAACATTTTATTGATTTAGAGAGGAATAGAGAGGGAGAAAGAGAAAGAAACATCAATGGTGGGAACATGAATGGGCTATCCCCTGCATGCCCCCTACTGGGGATGGTGCCCACAACTTGAGCTCTGTTGTACCCTGACCAGGAATTGAACTGTGACCTCTTGGTTCATAGATTGATGCTCAACCACTAAGCAACACTGGCCGGGCAAAGTGATTTACTTTAATAACTACTTCATCCTCCACAATCCCGTGTGTCAAATAGCATTATCCCCATTTTAGTGTTGAGGAAACTGAGTCCCAGAGAGATTCAGTACCTTGTCCAAAGCCACACCGCTAGTGAGTGGTAGAGTCATGGTTCGAACCCAGGTAGTTTGGCTCCAGAGCTGGTCCCCAGTCACTAATCCTCAGTGACTGCTTCTGAGTAGAATATGACTCTACTATGGTGCCTACTCATAGTATCAATGAAAATACACAGGATTTCTTGAGGAGAGGAGACTTTCTGAAACACAGACTCACTTCTCCAGAAATGGGATCACTTGTGACGACAAAACAGATGCCAATCCAGAATGTTTAATCCTAATTTAAATGCTGGGGAACTGGTATAGGTTTGGGAAAATAGTTTTGCCCGCTCCTGTCAACATGCGGGTGTGTACCGTGGGTATACCTGTTTTTGTTTTGTTTTGTAATGATGCAGTGACCCGTTAAATGTTGAATTGGTTCCACAACCAATCAAGCCTGCTAGCCACTCCTTTGGAGGAGTGCATGTGTTGGACAGGGAAATTTACAGCGTCGGAGAAGAGAAGCACAGCACATCTCTTCACAATGGCTCATCTACAAGGGCTGGGCTGTTGCAGAGCGAAAATCTCAAGCAAGGTGGCTGCAGAGGAATGAGAGACGTTGCGCCGGCCCTGAGATGCCAGGTCACTGTGCTCTTTGGTGAACGGAAGGGAGCTTCCCATCCCACAGACGCCGCCTGCCCTGGGAACTGGGTGGACCGTGATTGACCTGGAAGATTCGTCCACATTTCTGAGAAAATGATCACAGAACCATTTTCTCTGATTCCTCACGGCCTCCCGGGTCTGATTTCACATGACGGTTTGCTGACTGTCTCAATTGGAATGATTAAAAATTATTTGAAACGTAACTATGCGCTCAACACTGCCATTATTTTATTTCGGGCTGTTACTAATTTGCCCTGTAGCTACATGTGGTTTGGAGTGAATTGTGCTGAAGGGGTTTGTTGTGTGCGATGCCACATGTAGGACAGAAGCTTCGGAAGGAAGGAAATGAGGCCGCGAAGAACAATGTCAGCAATACTATTGCGGCTGTGAATAACGCGTTGTCTGCTGCTACCATTTGGATCAACAGTGTCTTTTTTTCACATTATATGATCCAAGAGGTGGGGAGTCACACAGAAATAAGAGATGCCATTATAGGATCCATGTATAAAGGAACAAACATAGAATCCAGAAGAAAAAGAGATAGAGTGCAATGATGTCTGGGCAAAGTAGCAAGTTCCTGGGGCGGAAGCACCGTGACCCTGAGAGTCAGACCCCCAGAAGCTCCCCATCTGAGTTTTCCCTTTGCTCAGCCAATGATAGTCTTGATGATTAGCTCCCCAAAAAGGTCATAATATTTGTCCAAATTTGCATTCATTTCAGCCTACCGACTTTGCCCAAATGAATAAAAGTTTCCTTTATCTCATTAAAAGGCATAAAGACATTTTCAGAATGTTTGCTGGTCGGAGCAGATGAAGATGTCCGTGCTTTCTAAAAGCTCTCAGGAAAGAGCTGATGCTCACTGATGCTCATCTAGCAATGATGAGAATCATCAATGGGCCGCCCCCTACTGGGGATGGAGCCTGCAACTTGGGTTCTGATGTACCCTGATCAGGAACTGAACCGTGTCAGGGAGAGGGCGGATGGCAGAAACACCATCACCCTACGAACATGGGCGCCTGGAAGGCGAACGGTTGACAAGAGTGGTATATCCTCATGGAGGGATACTACTCACTGACAAAAAGGAACCAGCTGGCAATACACACCACAGCATGGTAGGGTTAAAAGACCTGCATAAGTGAAAGCACGCAATCTCAAAAAGTGATGTAACATGTCATTCCATTTACATGACTTTAAAAAAAATTTTTTTATAAGAGATTATTTGAGCTAAACCAACAACATTACCAGGAAGCAAGATCTCAACTCTTGCTCCTTACCTGACATTCTGAAAAGGAACAATAGATGGTAGTGACCGAAAGGTTAGGAACGAGGTTAAGCTACGATTGACCGAGGTGCAGGCCGGGGGAGTTTTGTGAGATGAGTGGTCACTTCCCATCATTATTGTAGTGTTGTTTACATGAAGGTTCACATAAAGTCATAGGATTGTAGACACGTACACAAAATTTATTATATATTAACTGGAAAGCCATGTATTGAGAGATATCATTATAACTTTAAATAATTTCCAACTTTCTGTTCTAAAACTTGCTTGAAACAGTACCATGAAAATATACTATGTTAGATTGGCACCATATTACTTTGTGTGGGAGGTTTTGTACCCGGGGTTTCCTGTGAAATGTAAAGGAGTTTAGGGTTTGTTGGCTCCTTTGGGGACCCCTGTTGATGGAGTCCCAAGATAGGCACATGGGCACTTGTCCACTGGGAAAGGTGGTTTGCTAATCTAGCCCAGCTCTCTGCAAACCAGACCTCCATTCTTTGAACAAAAAATCATGCAAAGGAATGGTGTGGGGGGTCGATACATGTCTGTTTTACTGGGGATTTCCGTTACCGCAAGTCATGGGTTTTACTAAGAGTGTGCACGAGCATAGAACTCCAGGGAAGGCCAGACAAGAAGGCACCAAGAACAGGAAGCAGCAGGTAGCTGTGAGTCCTAGGTGGCTCCGTGGGCTGCCTGGCTGAGCTGGTGAAACCTCGCTCTGTGCTCCACCTCTGATCACAGCACAGATAATTTTTTCATGTCTAGTGTTTCCTGTGTAGTCACTAACTGGCCTATTCCTTTTCCAAGTCTCCATGTTTTTCCACTATCTCGTAGCTTCTGTTCCCTCTTAATTTCTGCTTCCTTACAGCTCAGCCAATGGCTGCAATGACGCCTCAGCTCAGCCAATGGCTGCAGTGTTGCCTCAGCTCAGCCAATGACTGCAGTGCCTTAGCTCAGCCACCAATGCCGGATGCTGTGAGTGTGGCCCAGCTCATGCTTTTGTGCCTGCCCACAGCACACCCTGCTGGCAGCTCAGGAATGGGCACCCTTCTTTCTGGTGCCCACTTCAGGTCCTGTTAGCTGTCACGCTGTGGGACCAGTCCCATGCCCTGTATCACGATGTATCTTCGTGGGACAGGCTCACTGAGAAGAGGCTGCCCACTTCGAGGCGCCCTGATGATCCTGTCTGTGCACCATTCCACAAAGAGCAAACCATTTGTGTGAGACCACATGTTTGTACCATACAGGGCCTGGAGTTCATCCTATTTGCAGGCTAGTAAGCTAAGCTCTTACTAGCTCAGGGATGCTGGCAGGAGACTCCTGGGTCAGAGACTAAGGTCTTTATTAGGGTACAGCTGGCAGCAGGAGCTTGTGCTCCTGTCAGTTCCCCAGACTCTCAGGTTCCCTGAGGGTGACACAGGTGGGCCCAGATGCCTTCACAAACAGTGGGCTGGACTAACGGACAGGAACACTGTGCTTGGAGGAGGCACCGTTTTTCTTGCTTGGTGGCCAGGAGGGCGGGTCACCTCTCAGGGTTGCTTGCAGATAAATGGATCCTCAGAGGCTGGTCAGGATCTCGCATTTCCCATGTACCCGGAGAGGGCTGCAGGTCCACGCGGGTCGGGTGGTGGAGAACCGCCTTATAGCAATAAATGTCTCAGCCAATCTAAACTAATAAAAGCGAAATAGTAAAATTAACCGTTTCTCCGAGACAGGTAAGCCACGCCCACCAGCCAATCCGAGCGGCTGTATGCAAATTAGCCCAGCCAACATGGCGGCCGCCACTCACGGAACTGAATAAACGGCAGTTTCCATTGCGGCAGGAGCGAAAGTGAAGCTGCGCCCACTCAGCTCAGCTCCGATTAAACTGGCTCTAGCGAAACACACCTTTGAAACAATATAACAATCATAGAATCCTCGGGAGCTGAAGGAAAGAGCAGCCAGGGCATCACCACTAAGTAACATTGTGTCATTATAGACGCTGCGAGGTGAAGCAGAGAGGAGGGTTC
>PVJC01036960.1:0-17455 GCA_004026665.1 Murina feae | reverse complement strand
AGCCCACCAAGCAGGCCACTGACCCCCTGCTGCCTCTTTCTCGCTCCCCGATGCCCCGCAAAGGGCCTGGGAAGCCCACCAAGCAGGCCACCGACCCCCTGCCGCCTCTTTCCTGCTTCCCGGTGCCCTCCAACCCTGCCGCCTCTTTCCCACTCACAGGTCCTGGGTCCTGCACTGTCCCGCCCTGCAGCTGCTCTGTGCACTCAGGAGGTCCCTCAGCCCAGCCTGTGCCCTCTCACAGTCTGGGAGCCCTCGGGGGATGTCCACCTGCTGGCGTGCCTGACCAGCCTGGGTGAGGGGCTTTAAGGCTGCCCACAGCTCCCATTGACCCAATGTCCCAGCAAGGCTGGCTGGTCGCAGGTTCTGGGGTTTATCTTCTATAATTGATGTGCTGTTCCTTTAAGCTGAGGTGGGCTGAGGTAACGAAACCTCCTCTGCTTCACCTCGCAGTGCAGCGTCTATAATGAGACTTCGTTACTCTTAGTAACTCATGCCAGGCCTGTTCCCTTCAGCTCCCGAGGATTCTATGATTGTTACATTATTGAAAAATGTTTCGGAGCCTGCCCGCCAAGGGCCGAAAACAGTTTCCCTTTCGCTCCTGCTGCAACAGACGCTGCCTAAACGTTTACTCAGGTCCGTGAGTGGCGGCCGCCATGTTGGCCAGGCTAATTTGCATACAGTTGCTCTGATTGGCTGGTGGGCATGGCTTACCCTGTCTCGGAGAAATGGTTAATTTTACTATTTCACTTTTATTAATATATATATATATATATATATATATATATATATATATATATATATATTAATGAAGCCAAGAGCTGGTTCTTTGAAAAGATAAACAAGATTGATGAACTGATAGCAAGACACATCTGGTAACAAAATTGATGAACTGATAGCAAGACTCATCTAGTAACAATTATATAAAATCAGAAATGAAAGTGGAAAAGTAACCACTGACACCACAGAGGATTTTAAGAATTGTAAGAATTTTAAGAAAATACTAAGAACAACTACATACCAAGAGTTGGACAATGTGGATGAAATGGAAAAATTCCTAGAAAAATACAATCTCCCAAAACTGAATCAGGAAGAATCAAAAAACCAGAATAGGCCAATAACAACTGATGAAATTGAAGTAGTAACCAAAAAACTTCCAGCAAACAAAAGCCGGGGTCTGGATGGTTTCACAGGGGAGTTTTACTAAACATTCAAGAAGAACTAATGCCTATATTCCTCAAACTATTCCAAAAAATCCAAGATGAAGGAACACTTCCAAGCTCTTTTTATGAGGCCAGCATTATCCTAATTCTAAAATCAGATAAATACACAACAAATTTAGAGAATTATAAGCCAATATCCTTCATGAATATAGATGCTAAAATCCTCAACAAAAATGAGCAAATCAGATTCAGCAATCCTATATAATAAAGAGAGACTATGCAAATTGACCATCACTCTGGTCAATTTGCACCCACAGCTGAGGCTAAGTTCCCATAATGAGCCTTAAGGAGCAATCAGCAGGTACCTGAGGCTGCACGCCCACCCACCTCCTGCATGGGGCTTGACAGGGGTCCTCAGGCTATTCCTCCCGCCCTGGCACCAGGCCAGAGGAACTCAGGCTGCACCCTCTTCCCTGGTGCCAGGACGGAGGACCTCAGGCCATACCCCCCACCCTGGCCCCAGGCCAGGGGACCTGAGGCTGTGCCCCCCATCCCAGTACCAGAGCAGGGGACCTCGGGTTATGCCCCCTGCCCTGGCGACAGGCTGAGGAATCACAGGCCACTCCCTTTACCCAGTAGGGCTTGATGGAGGACCTCAGGCCATGCTTCTCTGCCCTGGCACCCAGGGGACCTGAGGCTGCACCCCCCCATCAGGCAGGGCTTGACAGGGTGGGACCGGCCAGGTCTGGATCTAGCCCAATGAAGGGGGGTTGTCCAGGTCTGGGTCTCGAGTGATTTTGAGGTGCACGTGAGTGGTTGAAGACTTGACTCTGGGTTCCATGGTGCACTCCAGACTCTGGTAGGAGGAAGATTTTCATATACGTTTTACTAATTTTCTTTAATCTCTGACACTTTTATTATAGAGAAAGGGCAAATAGCAATATTAAAATATTTCCTCTAATTAATCCCCTTTTAATGTGCACAAATTTCATGCACTGGGCCACTAGTATATTATAAAGTTCATATATCATGGCTTAGTGGGATTTATCCTGGGGATGCAAGGCTGGTACAATATATGCAAATCAATAAATGTGATATATCACATAAACAAATTGAAAGATATAAATCACATGATTATATCAATAGATGCAGAAAAAGCATTCAACAAAATCCAGCACCCATTTATGATAAAAACTCTAAGTAAAGTAGAAATAGAGTGAGCATATTTCAACATGATAAAAGCCATATATGATAAACCTAGAGCAAACATCATATTCAATGGACAAAAAATAAACCATTTCCCCTAAGCACCATACAAGGATATCTGCTTTTACCACTCTTATTCAACATACTACTGGAAGTACTAGGTCCAGTGATCAGACAAAGAGAAGAAATAAAAGGCATCCACATTGGAAAGGAATAAGTAAAACTGTTATTATTCACAGATGACATGATATTGTGCATAGAAAACCCTAAAGAATCCACCTAAAAAATACTAGATTTAATAAATGAATTTGGCAATGTAGTAGGATACAAAATCAACACTCAGAAATCAATGCTTTTTTTTATAAACCAATAATGAATTCCCAAAAAGAGAAACTAAAAAAATAAATCCCATTTACCATTGCATCAAAAAAATTTAAGATACTTAGGACTAAACTTAGCCAAGGAGGTAAAAGACTTGTGTACTCAGAAACTACAGGACATTGAAAAAATACAGAAAAGAAGATCTAAACAACTGGAAGAATATTCTGCATTCATGGATTGGTAGACTCAACATCATTAAATGTCCATAATACCCAAAGCAATCTGCAGATTCATTGCAATTCCTATTAAAATACCAACAGCATACTTCACAGATCTAGATCAAATACCCCCAAAATTTACATGGAACCAAATAGACATAGCGATCCTGAGAAAGAAGAAGACAGTGGGAGGAATCACAAACCAGATATCAAGTTATACTACAAAGCCACCATAATTAATACTAGCTGGTAGTGGCACATATATATCAATGGAACAGAGTAGAGATCCCAGAAATTTATCCAAGCCATTATGCTCAACTAATATTTGACAAAGAAGGCAAGAGCATACAATGAATTTCAGACAGTCTCTTCAATAAATTGTGCTGGAAAAATTGGACAAATATTTGCAAAAAAATGAAACCAGACCACCAATTTTCACCATACACAAGAATAAAGTCAAAATGAATAAAATACCTAAATATAAGTTGTGAAACCATAAAAATCCTAGAAGAAACCATAGACAACAAAATCTCAGACATCTCTCATAGCAATATATCTATGGTTACATCTCCAAGGGCAAAGTAAACTAAGGAGAAAATAAACAAATAGGAGCACATCAAAATACAAAGCTTCTGCACAACAAGAGAAACCATCAACAAAATTTAAAAAGAGCCCTCTGTATGGGAGAATATATTTGAAAATGATACATCTGATAAAGGGTTAATATCCAAAATATATAAGGAACTAAGGAACTCATACAACTTAACAACAACAACAAAAAAAAGCCAAGCAATCTAATTTTAAAAAATAGGCAAAGGATCTAAATAGCCACTTCTTCGAAGTGGACATACATATGACAAAGAGACATATGAAAAAAATGCTCAAATTCACTGACCATCAGAGAGATGCAAATTAAATGGACAATGACATATCGCCTTACACTTGTCAGAATGGCTATCATTAACAAATAAACAGATAACAAGTGCTGGCAAGAATGTGGTGAAAAGAGAACCCTAGAACACTGATGGTGGGAATGCAGACTAGTGCAGCCACTGTGGAAAACAGTATACAGTTTCCTCAAAAAAATAAATATGGAACTGCCATTTGACCAGTGATCCTTCTAGGGATATATCCTAAGAAATCAGAAATGCCAATCAGGAAGAATGTATGCACCCCTGTGTTCATAGCAGCATAATTTACAATAGCTAAGAACTGAATACAGCCTAAGTGCCCATCAGTAGATAAGTGGATAAAAAAAAAAAGCTGTGGTACATTTACACCATGGAATCCTATGCAGCCAAAATAAAGAAAAATCTATTGCCCTTTGAGACAGCATGGAGGGAGGTAGAGAGTATCATGTTAACTGAAATAAGTTGGTCAGAGAAAGACAAATATCACATGATCTCATTCATAAGTGGAATCTAATTAAGAAAATAAACTGATGAAAGGAGTGGACCCAGAAACATGGAAGCATGGAACAGAGTGTGGAATCTCAGAGAGAAGGTGGGGGAGGATAGGTAGAGGGAAGGCAATCAACCAATGACCTTGCATGCATATATGCATAACCCATGGAGGTAGACAGTGGGGTAGTGAGATCCAGTGGTGGATGGCGGCGTGGGCTGGAGGGAGTCAATGGGGGGGGGGGGGAAGGGACATATGTAATACTTTTAACAATATAGATTTTTAAAAACTGAAACAAAAATAAATAAATTATACTTGTTGGCGATTATGGTTTCAGTTTAATAATTATGGAGCATTTGGCCTCACATTTGCTCAAACTTAGTTCTAATATTAAAACCAGCAGGGAAATGCCTACTTTTTTTTTTTTTTTTTTTTTTTTTTTTGAGAATGTGGAATAAGAAACCAGGTGATTCAAGGGTTAACTTTATGTACTTAAAATCTAAGGTGATTATATTGGTCGCTGAGTAAACAAAGAAAAGGAGATGGCTCTGCTCTCTTAATGCAATTGCAAATTTATTTTTTATAGTTTCTACAGTTACTGTTTTCCTTTAAATGGTCTTAATCTGTCTTCCTGCTGTGACCTATTTCCAGTGATGCATATTCAGTATAAAAATAGATCAAATCATATCAGAATTGAAGCTACTCTTGTTGAGCAGAAATACATACTTTTATATAACACTGAAATCAATTTCCCTCATGCTAATTATATCATTTCCATAATATACTGAAAGTATTCTGTCATTAAGTGTTTGCATTTAAAACTTGTTTTATAATATTTTAATATTTTTTCTTCAAACAATACAGTGAAAAAAATATAGTTATTATTTTATAGATCAAACAACTGAGCATCAGAAAGTTAAAATATTAATCTAAGGCCATATAATGAGGTTATGCTTATTCTTATAACCAGTGTCATCTGGTTTAACTTACATTTCAGTTCAAATGAGTTGATTGAATGAAAATGTATCAATCAAACTGATACAAGACCAAGTTGATCAACTTTTAATATTGATCATCCCAGGCTGGTGTTTCTCAAACTATGGCCCACAGACAATATGCATTGGAATCTCTACAATCTGGTTAAAACTAAAGATTCTGCTTCTTAACCCAAATCCACTAAATAAAGATTTCCTGGGCTGGGGCACAGGATTTTGTATTTTAAACAAGTATCCCAAATGATTCTAAAATGATAGTTGTTTGTGGGCAGTATTAGCAAAGTGCATTTTAGGTGTTTCTTGAACTTCACAATTTGGAAAAGTAACATTATAATAAGATCTGGGGCCTAACATTCAGACAGATGGAAATCCTCGATGCTAACTAAGCTATGGAAAGTGGAGTAGAACTTGCCCAAGGTTTAATAATTCTAGATGCTCCTTCAGACATTAAATGCAGCTCTTGAGTCCACCTGCAGAAATCAGAAAATGTTCTCTATTTTTATTGTACATATGAAAGAAATCATGCCCCAATAGCCAAAGTATCCTATATAATAAAAGGCTAATATGCAAATAGACCAAATGGTGGAACTGAACAATCAAACAGCTGGTTGCTGTGATGTGTGCTGACCACTAGGGGATATGTGCAGAACATAGCAGGCATCGGCAGCAGGTGGCAGAACATGGAACATGGTGGGCATGGGCCAGTTGGGATGGTGGTGCAGTTGAGTGGGGGCAACAGACCAAAGTGGGGTACTGGTCACTGGCATTGTGGTGAGCCTCTGGTGGTTACTGAAAATTATTTGCTCCCACTTGCTGTGGTCCCTCCTGGCACTAGCGCCTGCTGCTAGCAATGGTCCCACTTGCACCCACTGCCAGCACCAGAGCCACTGCTCTCACCCCCTGCCAGCCCCAGCCCGCTCAAACTCTCAGCCTATGCCACCGCTCCAACCGACTGCTGGTGCCTGCCACTGGTCCTGATCACTCGGGTACAAGCTGCGGCTGTTGGACCTGATCACCCGTAAGCATTTCTCCACCTCCCCCTGCTCCTGAGGCAACTGGGGCAGCAGCAGCTGCTCGCACTCACTGATGGTGCCAACCCCACTCGCACCAGCTGCTGACACCGGCCCCAATCGCTCTGTGCTGTCAGCTGTCAGTGGGTGTGAGCAGGCCCAGCGCCATCAGTGCATGGGAGCGCCCAGGCAGCAGGAGCAGGGATGCCAGCAGACAGGGGACCAGGGCCCATGGTGAGAGAGGCTAGGCAGGAGCATGGAGGATGGGCCAAGACCCATCCCTATGCCCACCACAGCCTAACAGTCCACAGTTCCTTTCAAGGTGCACAAATTTGTTCACTAGGCCCCTAGTAGTAAAATATATATATATATATATATATATATATATATATATATATATATATATATATATATATATATAATCCCCAAGTAAGAAAAAAATAAAAATATACGAATGATTCAAGTGATTGTGATCCAACTATTTAATAACACCACAAAATGTAAAAATCAGATCATTTGATTTCTTCTAACCCAATTTCTCCAGTAATTGAAGAACATTTTTGACAACATCTCATTGTTAGTAAGCATTAATAACAAGAATAACAAAAGTAGCACTAATGAGTTCCCTGGTCTTATAAGACAAGTATATCATACTGCTGCCAGAGGATTGGCTGGATGGAGTTTTCCTGTCACTAGTGGGAGTGGGACTCTTGTGATATGTTCAGAAGAAGAATTTTCTAAGACTTCCATGGGAGAGTGATGATTTTTATTTGTTTAGAGTTACATTCCTTGTCTTGCAAAGTCCCATTGTCTTTAAACCAGTACTGAAAAAAGGTGCAGCTGGGGCTTTAGCAGAGCTAAAAACAAAACCAGTGTCCAGAGTTTGCATTCCATGGTAGAGCCAGGTCCTATGTAGCATCTGGCTAGTTAAAATCCATTAGTCCATTATGTGGAGTCCACGTGGCTCTGGACCATTTGGGTGAGTGCAGTGTGACAGTCTAGCCACTGACTCTCCCTCAGGTGTGACTGACAGGTAAGTATTTTCCCAAGTCACTCAGACCTTCCTGGGCATGTGTCTAAACTGCCTTCATCCAGTCCTTTTCCCCATTGACTTGCTGGTAATAGACTTATAGGGTGTTAAATTGTAGCTTTCTGGCAAAGCTATATAAATGGCATGCCTATATTACGTAGTTTCCCCTTTGCTCCTTTCCATTAATAATAACCAGGTTATTAATGGTATCAATACATCACAATGCAGATCATTACATTGTTTTATATTTCAAAGTATTGGGAAGTGCTTTGTTATATTAACTTAAACCTGATTGCTTACGATTCATGGTACTCTCATGGTAGATAAAAAATGCTAATTCCCCTATCACATCTCAACTAGAGTATTTCCACCACAAGCTTACTCCCACCCAATTTCCCAGACAATACTGCCCAAGACACAGGAATTATATTAGCAGCCACGGTTCCCATCAGAAGGTCTAAAACTAGTCTTAGAGCTATAACTGAGATGTACAGTAAGCCTGTGAAATGGATCCTAGCTATCCTAGCCACACATTCCAACCCTTTCAGCTTGCCATGCTTTTAATCTCCACTCAATCTTCTTGTGTCCTCATTAGGATGCCTATTGTCTTGACACCTCTTATTCCATATTCTTCCCCTCCCTGCCTTCCTGCCTTCTCTCTCTTTTTCTCTTTTCTGTTGTTATTCTTCTTCCAGACTTACTTTCTTTCTTGTCCAAACTGGATCTATAGAGTGTACCAAGTCTTTCTCTTTCCAGGATATTCATGATTCCCCACCTTGAATCAATGCAAAGATCTTTCTTTTAACTCAGGTAGACAATCAATGGCAATTTAGAATTCCACTGCCTCATACAAAAATTGCTCTGATTTTCATTTACCATAACATTCCTTTACTTACTCCTTTATTTTCTCATTCAGTATATCCTTACTGACTACTTACTCAGTACATAATGTGCTTAATGCAGATCTCTATATGTTCTCATATTCTCCTGTCCATCACTTTCCTTTTCAGCAGATGAATTGTTCTTTGTAAAGAACACTGATGATAACATGAATTCTGCTAATTCTGTCCATCCTGTCACCTCTTATCATAAATTTAAATAAATTTTTTTTCTGTTTTTAAAAATGGGTATTTGTTCCAATACAATTAATAAATTAAGACACAATTTAAATATAACTCAAATTGTATGATTTCTGATTCCATCCGCTAGATAAACACAGAAAGCAGCACTGAAGTGAACTGAGCAGCATAGTAATAAACAAAACACACCTACAAACATCTACCTCAAACATCTACCAGCTTAGTTCCCCACTGTGTGTTATAAACACCCATCCACATCTGGCATTACTAATTTCTGGGCAATTTTAGCTAACCCTCCTTTCATCACTTCACAATGACTCACAAACTGAAACCCTTCCCACATCCCCTTCCACAAATAAACCAGGTTTTAAGGTAAAGTGTTATATTTGTTGTAGTATGTATACATTTCTTAACCATTAAAAGTATACATATTTTTGTGTCATTGATGAATTTTGAATGTTAACCTCTCAATCCCACTTTTTCCATAAGTCTCATGGTGTTGATTGTATGACTTTGCATAGCCTTGTGGGATGGCTAATTTTGTGTCAACTTGGCTAGAGTATGGTCCCAGATATTTGGTCAAACACTAGTCTGAATGTTGCAGTAAAAGTATCTTTTAGATGAGATTAGCATTTAAATTAGTAGATTTTTAGTAAAGCAGATTATCCTCTATAATATAGTTGGGTCTAAATAAATCAGTTGAAGATCTTAAAAGAAGACAAATCTGAGGTCTCCTGAAAAAGAGGTAAAACTGCCTTCAGACCATCTTTGGACTTGAGCTGTACATCACTTCTCTCTAGGGTCTCTGGCTGCCAGTCTGCCTTACATATTTTGGACTTTCCAGCCTCCATTATTCTGAGCCAATTCCTTAAAATAAACTGGTATCTATCTCTCCTCTCCTCTCCTCTCCTCTCCTCTCCTCTCCTCTCCTCTCCTCTCTAGATAGAGAGAGAGAGGAATAGAAATAGAGATAAAGTACAAATAGATATACATCCTATTGCTTCTGTTTCTCTGGAGAACTCTAATAAATACGCCCACTGATTTTTAGGAACATACATGTCATGTTGTAGACAACTGAAGGCACCTCTGAACTCATCCCTATTGTTTTTCCAGTCATTTCAGAGAATAGGGAGCTTCCATATCAGACAAATTTGTCTCTCTCTGTTCTAAATTTCATCTCCTGCTACTTCACTTTCTATTCTTTTTCTCCCTATCATGTCATCTTTTCTTTTCTTGCTAGCTCTGTTCCTTCATTACATAAACTCAGATCACAAGGGCCAGAATCTGGAGAAAAAAGAAACAAACTATTAGGGTAGTTTAATTTTAGTTTCTAGAAGAGGATGTCTTAAAGTAAGATCTTATCAATGAAGATTGAGAAAATATCTTGAAGACCTGTTGAAGGTAGGATCATGGATAGAATTTAGCAATGAGTATAGGGACAATTTGGGGTGAAGGCAAAAATTAGTCTCACATTTTTCTTTCTTCAGCATCTAGATAAATAGTAGTGAAAGTTTTATAAAAATGAAGGGAAGGGTTTATTTTGGACATAATTTAAAATTTTTGCATGTTCCTCAAGGGTCTTCATGAATTTGTTCTCAACTAACTTCATTCCCTATCACTACGTCAAACTACTCTTGACATTCTCTCGATGAGTCAAGCTTCTTCATGCCTCTTTCTTGAGGTATTCCTCTGCCATAACTATTAGTCTGACTTATTTACAAAATAAATCCCAGGTCACATTTAGAACACAAGTTATGTGTCACATACTCAGTGGAGCAGCTCCTGATATGATGTTATTATACACAGTGTGTTGTAATTATTAACTTGTGTAATCTCCTTGAGGAGGAAAACCATGCCTCATTTATGTTTTTATCCCAAGCAATTGACACAGTGCTAGGCTCATATTACTCAATGAATACTTATTAAACTAAATGCATTTTTGATCCAGCTAATTTGACAGTGTTCTGCTTCAGCTCAGCTGGCAGGAACCTGTGAACTTCATTTTTTAAAATATATTTTATTTATTTTTTTAACAGAGAGAAAGGGAGAGGGATAGAGAGTTAGAAACAATGATGAGGAAGAAACATCGATCAGCTGCCTCCTACACACCCCCACTGGGGATGTGCAACAACCAAGGTACATGCCCTAGATCAGAATCAAACCTGGGTCCCTTCAGTCCGCAGGCCAATGCTCTATCCACTGAGCCAAACAGGTTAGAGATGAACCTCATTTTTTAAAAAACAATATTTTACTCTAGCTCCTTAATGACCATTTCTCTGAACACTTCAAAAAAAACTTCTAAATATCTTCCAAAACAAAGGATATGAAGGTATGCTTTCTTGATATAGCTAACATTTCCACTTAAACAACTTCAGTGTTAATAAGAATACCATCTGGGCACTATGTGCAACACAGCAGACCCTGATAATGCCAATGAACTCTTCATGGATTCTTAGCATAGTCCATTGGGTTTATGTCGAATAGGAAAATTGGAAAATTACTGTAACGTTTACTTATATTAATTCCCTTGAGGGCCATTCAGTGGTATATATAGTATGATGAGCTTTCCATGTGACTTAATCAAGACTCACAATAAACTGAATAAATCAAATGCTACATTATTTACATAGATTTTAAATTGATTGCTACCTTCCTTGGTCATGCTACTTTCCTGTACATAAACAATAAATACACCCAGCTACCAAATCCATTAAAAAAATCTTTCATTTCTAGCTGAGTAAATTTTCTTAAAGAAGAGAGAGGTATAATGCTAAAAATCAATAACAAAAATAATTTGAATCCTGGCTTTACTATTTAATAGTTGTGCAACCTTGGACAAGTGTATTAAATTCTCTGGGTCTCTATTTCTTTACTGATAAAATTGGGAAAGGAAATTTATTTTTAGAGTAGCATGGAGGATAACTTTTAAATATGTATTTAAGTATTTACTAAAGAGATCAGTATTTACTATCCTATATAATAAAAGGCTAATATGCAAATTGAACAAACAGCAGAACAACCAGTCGCTATGCTACTCACTGGCCCCCAGGGAGCAGATGCTCAATGCAGGAGCTGCCCCTGGTGGTCAGTGCACTCCCACAGGGGGAGTGCCACTCATCCAGAAATCCTGATCAGCTGGCGAGTGCACTGGTGGTGGTGGGAGTCTCTCCCACTTCTGCAGCAGCACTAAGGATGTCCAACTGCCGGCTTAGGCCCACTCCTGTGAGGGCTCCCAGACTATGAGAGGGCACATATGAGAGGGCACAGGCTGGGCTGTGGGACTCCCCACTCCAGTGCATAAATTTCATTTACTGGACCTCTAGTATACTTAATAAAATGGAGTGTTTTTTATAATTTTCTCAAGATATAAGTCCATACTACATTTGCTTTGTCAAATTCATTTTGAAAAATTCAATGTATGTAATCTGTTTTTCAAATGAAAACATTTTTATTTTCTACCATAACTTAATATATGCCTATTATAAAAATTCAACATAATTCAGGAGTGTAAATAATAAGAGAAAGTCCCTTCATATCTTTCTCATAATGATAAATTAGTATTTGCTGTAATTGCTGTGAGATGTTTTGTGAGTATATGTGTATTCTACTAAAAAGGGAATCTATACATTGTTCCATAACTGTTTTCGACTTAACTTCTAATAAATATTTTTATCTTGTCCATATTCATTTTAATAGCAGTTGAATGCTGGTTTGTATTTATAAATTAATTCAGGGAAAATATTTGCCTTTTTTGTAACAAATGCAGGAATCTTAGGAGAGGAGAGAAAGCAGCCTTTGTTTAGAAAATGCTATGAAAACTATAAAATGGAGCTGACATCCTCTGGGTCAGGCTGGCACTTGCAGACCTAGGGAAGAGGGAATCTTCTGTTTGAAAAGGGAAGAGAACATGGATGTTTTTGGGAAAGGAAGGGTAGAAAAGACAAGAAGCAAAGAGGAAGGAACTAGCAGTGCCAAGCTGTGTGTGTGTGTGCGCATGTGTGTGTTGGCAAGGAGGAGTGCACAGAGATCTAGCCTCCGACGTGGAGATGTGGCAGAAAAGGAAGAAGGTTATGTCTAATGAAACTTTTCAGTAAGTTGTAGGTACTGTAAAGTAAAACCAAAAGTATTTTGATGTTCTCTATTTGATTAATTTGTTATGGAAACTAATAAAGAGATTGGTGAAGGGCAGGAAAAAAAGATAACCATATGTATGTGAAGTTGATAGCTGAATGACAATGCAATAATATAATTTATTTATGTGATGTCCAAAAGTGACAAGTCCAAAAATATGTAAGGAAGATACGTGTAAATATATATCTTTGTATTTCATCTCCCATGGTTTTCTTAAGTTTATGTTTTAAGTTATATAAGTTAGCTAATTAACACTATTGCTTAGTATATCAACTTATATTCCTTTCCTAGTATCTGAGAACTCCCCAAAGATGTTCACTTTCTCCTCTCCTGTAAGAACTCTGTTCTAGCCCTGGCTGGTCTGGTTCAGTAGATGAAGTATTGGCCTGCAGACTGAGGGGGGTGGGGAGAGTCCCAGGTTCAATTCCTGTCAGGGGCATATTCCTGGGTTGTGGTCTCAGTCCCCAGTGGGGGATGTGGACAAGGCAGCTGATCAATGATTCTCTCATCATTGATGTTTCTATCTCTCTCTTTATCTCCCTTCCTCTCTGAAATCAATAAAATATATTTTTTAAAAATAGTTCTGTTCTAAATAAAAAGTCCATTCTTAGTTTACCAAGTACATTATAAAATTCTTATCTTTGAACTTCTTATTCCTATTGATCCACACATGTATAAATTTAAATTTTATTAATTCTCTGAAATTCTCTAAACTAAAATTCTACCCTGTCTTAAAAGGTAAGTTTAAGGCTTAGCATATCCAAGAGTTCATAATAATTTATTTTCTCTCAAATTCTTTATCGCTTGTCATTTATTCTTTTTCTAATTATTACTTGCAATTAATTGTTTTGTGATGCTTATTGTTATGGCCTATACATGTCCTTTTTGCAAAACTAGGCCATAAGTGTCTGATATTAGAAATCTTACCTTGACTACAGGACTTATCCTGGACCTCATTCAGTAAAAGTCAATGATAAATTTTATTTTCAAATGCTTTTATTTTGAATATTTTAAAGAATCTTATTAAAATAACCACCATATCCTCAAATTGTTAAAACATCATGATTACTCCTAGAGAAAAATTTCTGAATTGAATAATGATTTATATTTTGCTCTATACAATTCCTGTTATGAATTCAGGTTCTGAAAATTATTATTAAGAGATAATTAATAGTAACTGTATATTGAGTGCTTACTATGTGCCAGAGACTGTTCTTAAATCTTTGAATAATTATTATATTAATCCTAAAAACAATCAGGGAGATAGATATTATCATTTACTAAAATTTACTACTGAGTATACTCAGTACTAAAACAGTGTAAATAACATGCTGAAGGACACACAGCTAGAAAGAAGTTAAGTAGGAAATTAAATTAAGGACTGTTTGACTCTAGCTTTAAGATACTACTGCAGTTCACAACTAATGCTTAAATTGAGCTATACTTTTTGATGACCTTGTATTGATTCACTCTTCAAATAATTTTTAGATTAATTCATCCTAATAAGAGGCTGAAGTTAGCTTTGCTTTTCAAGTTAATTTAATGAAGCAATAGCCTCTTGAAAATCCTCTAGGATTTAAAATAAACTCTAGGTCAAAAGCAGACAAATTAGCATAACATTCATATTTATGCCTCTCAAAGTGTGTTCGCAAGAAATAAATGCTTTGGAATCTATGCAATGTCAGATATATCTTTTCAAAGGGCCTTTGGTTACTCATTATGGTGATGAATGACTGTGATGAAAATATCAACATACATCCAAGTTTTTCCTTCAGTGTTTCTCCCATAAATGTAGAATTATTTAATGAGACAAGCAATGAGATTATTTGCAATAGGTGCAAGTTAATTTGATTTTCAAATCATACAGTATAACATTCCTTATGCTATTATCTACTGATTTTATTTGACCTTGCCATTGTTAGAATAAAGAAGTATCTAAACAGACAACAACCAGTTCAATAGTTTTCAATGAATTGACTGCATGGCAATTGCCCTTTGTCTGTGGGTGATATGTCCTAAGACTTCCAGTAGATGCTTGAAACTGTAAATGGTACTAAACCCTGAATACACCATGTTTTTTCCCCCTGTACACTCATACCTTTCTCTTACAGGAAACACTTTAAGGCTTCTCATTGGCACATCCAAATTTCTAGCACCATTGCTCTCATGCTTTGGAGCCATTATTAAGTAAAAGAGGGGTCATTTGGACACAAGCATGCTGATACCTTGATACCTTGACTGTTGATCTGATAACCAAGATGCCTACAAAGTGACTGAGGGGCTGCAGATGACATGCATTGAGCATACACTGGACAAAGGGATGATTTGTGTCTCAGATGAGACAGAGTGGGATGGTGAGAGATTTCATCACACTATTCAAAATGGCATGGAATTTAAAGCTTAACAAATTATTTATTTCTATAATTTTCCATTTAATATTTTGAGACTGTGGTTGACTACAGTTAACTAAAATTGCAGAAATCAAAATCTTGAATAAGGAGGAACTATATTGCATTAAAACATAAATGTATATATAATACACACATCTAATCTAATAAAAGAGTAATATGCAAATTAATGCTCACTCTGCCACACCCACAAGAAACGCCCACCAACCAATCAGGAGCAAATATGCAAATTAACTCAACTAAGATGGCAGTGGCCACGGAGCTGGAGTTGCCCCAGGCAATGGAGAAAGCCAGGGTCCTTCGAGCGCTGAGCTCTACTCAAGGCTTCAAAGTTTCAATTATAGAAGATAAACAAACCACAGATATCTGCCATGTTGGGACCTTGGGTTCCCAGAACCAACCCAGGCTTTAAGCAGGGGTAGGGAGGAGGACAAAGGCAAAAAAGTTTCAATTATAGAAGTTAAATAAAACCCAGATACCTGCTTCCAGCCAGGCATCCCAGTAGGGACCTGAAAGCTGAAGGAGCTGTGAACAGCCTAAAACGGCCCTCTGCCCCTCACCGAGGCTGGCCAGGCACCCAGTAGGGACCCAAATCCTAAAGGGGTTGTGGGAAGCCTGAAACGGCCTCTGCCCCTCACCCAGGCTGGCCAGGCATGCCAGCAGCTGGACATCCCCCAAGGGGTCCTAGACTGCAAGAGGGCACAGGCTGGGCTGAGGGACCCCCCTGAGTGCACAAATAGTTGTGCATCAGGCCTCTAATACACACACACACACACATACACACACATATATATGTACAATTTTTTAAAGAGAAACAAGTTTTAAGCCTAGGTGACAGATGAGTTAGATACAGCTAGCTCTCTGTATACTACCCAGTAGACACATAGAATTTGTGATCATGACAATTAACAAAACTATACTTAATTATTTAACACATAAATACCTACCTCAAATATCTACTTTAATAAAAGGGTAATATGCAAATTAACCATCACCTAAGATACCTAAGCCACGCCCACCAGCCAATCAGAGCAACTGCATGCAAATTAACCCATCAAAGATGGTGTTTAATTTGCATACACAGGAGAACAAAGACTAAAGACAACGTAGAAAGGACCCAAGTGCTGCAGAAGGGAACCAAGTGATGGAGAAGGGAACGGACCCAGTCAAGGCAGCAGAGACGGGAGGGAGCTGAGACGGCAGAGATGGCAGCTGAGGCCTGCTTCACTCCCTTCTCTGCTTCGCTCTGGCTCAGGAAGCCCTATTCTTGCAGAAATCTTCCTGCAATGGGCTACTAGTGAAAAAAATAAGTACAGAAAAATCCAGTTAATTTGAACATATGATAAGAAAAAAAACTGTAGAGACAACTTTTTGGACTGTGCTGTGGTCCAGTGGACCTGAAAATCACACATAAGTGGGTTGAACTTGAAGTGCTCAAGAGGGTGTTTAAATTATCCATGTTGGCAGTTAATAAACTGGTGCTCATTTTATACTTTACATAAATAAATATTATTTCTAAGTAATACCTAACAATATTCAGTTCCAAAAGAGATTAGGCAAGAGCTAGACAGTGGCAGAATCAGTGTTTGCAACATGGCTTCAGGGTCCATATTTATGAACCGCTTCTAAATACATTTGACTAGTTACTGTTTGCAGCACTAGGCCACTTTATACGCCCAAATAGATTAATGCGAATCAATATCTGTCTTTCTGGACTCAAATTCTTAGTTGAAAATATGGTGTTTAAGCTCCTGTTTTTGAACAGCAAATATTTTGTGATATCGTGAGAAAAACAAATGGTCTCTGAATAGGGTTCTTGACCACATCCCTGGTCAGATAAGAGACTGACCAGAGACTCCCTGGGAAGTGCAAGTTGGTCTCAGAGTGGCCAGTTAATATGTGCGGCACGGCTGGAAAAGCCATCTAGCACTTGGGCTGCAATTGCTAACTTCTCCACGTCATACGTAACCTTGAAGAAATTTTCTTCCTAGGCCTCAGTTACATGTGAAGCATGTAATTCAGTATCAGATCCAGATAAAACTCATGGTTTTCCAAAGAGGTTCTGTGCTAACAAGACTAACAGAGACTGGAAAATACATGAGTACTTGGAGATTCAGGAAAAACCCTTTATTTAAAGCAGTTCTGCTGGCTCAGGGGATTCAAAGATTCAAAGCCTGAACAACTAATACAATGAGATCACCCCTTATATATATCCCTAAATTATTTTGTTTGCTATTTCCTAACTACCAGGCTTTTGTAGTGGGCTTTCACAGCTGCTCCTGTGAAATGATAGAATGGGGAAGTTAGATTGTATCTAAATGTCAGCGATCCCCACTCTGGCCAAGCTGCCCAATTCCTGGCCCATGACCCCTGCAAACTGGGGACCACCCAGGAAAACAGACTATTGCCTAAGGAAGGGGCAGTAACTTAATTATAGACTAAAAAGAACGTACACTAGGATACTGGTCACTGGCACAGATTCAGATTGCTAGCACC
>PVJC01036959.1:0-17474 GCA_004026665.1 Murina feae | reverse complement strand
TCCTCACCTGAGGATATGTTTCCATTGATTTTTAGAGAATGTGGAAGAGAAGGGAAAAACAGAGAGAAACATCGAAGTGAGAGGAACACTTTGATTGGTTGCCTCCTGTATATGCCCTGACCTGGGCCCTGGCCAGGGAGGAGCCTGCAACCTAGGTACATGCCCTTGATCAGAACTGAACTCACACCCTGAAGTCAGCAGGCTGAGGCATTATGCACTGAGCCAAACTGGCTAGGGCAGGATATGACATTACTTAGTCCTCCAGCAGTGGACCTTCATTATTTTTCTCCAGGAGTGTGGTGGAAAAACTCTAGATTGCCTTTTTGGATTCTTATTACCCAAGTTACTAAGAATATTACCAGTGGCATACAGGGAGCTTAGCCAATGAGCAGTTAGAAAAAGCATTTCCTCTGTAGTTCACCCCGATCACCAGTTCCACCCCTGCCCATCCAATCCCAGCTCCACCCCTGCCCATTCAATCCCAGCTTCACCCCTGCCCAGGCCTGCAATCTCTGGCCAAGGATGCAGGCCTTAGCAGGGGACCCCCAGACTCCTGTGATCACTGGCTCTGGCCCTGTCCAGGCCTGCAGCTTGTGCCTGAGGCTGCAGGCTTGGGCAGAAGACCCCCAAGCCCCTCCAATCACCAGCTTCACAGAGCCCAGGCCTCTGCGATCACTGGCTCTGATCCTGCCCCCTGCCATCGCCGGCTCTGTCCTTGCCCCACTGGCAGCCTCTGGCTAAGGCTATAGGACTGGGCAGGGGACCCCCAGACCCCTGCTTTGCCAGCTCCATTGGTGCCCAGACCCCTGTGATCGCAGGCTCCACCCCTGCCCCTCCGATCGCTGGCTCTGTGGAGCCCAGGCCCCTGTGATCTCTAGCCTTGTCCCTGCCCAGGCCTGAGGCCTCTGGCCTGGGTAGGGGACCCCAAGCCCCCTCTGATCGCCTGTTCCACACCTCGGGCCCCTCGCCTCCCCCACCACCTGCCTGGCTAACAGGCCTGACCACTTCAGTGACGGAGCTGAGCTGGACTGAGAGTCGCCATCCTGTGGCTATGGGGGTTGCCATTTGTGGCCATGAGGGCGGCCATCTTTGTGATGGAGTGACACTTAATTTGCATATTACTCCTTTATTATATAGGGTGTGTGTGTATATATATATATATATATATATATATATATATATATATATATATATTTCTTCATTTATATGAACTATAAATGAGTCAAAACATTCATTGAATACAGGGCCCTTTTCTGGTTACTTGGGAAATTTTCATAAAGGTCCTGTAAGAAACTATTGATGGTCACCTGGATCCCTGCTGATCTCCTATCCAGATACCCATCCCCCAGTGTGCTTACTTCCCCCCTAATAATTGACATCTGTGGCTACCTGGAGCCACTTCACCCAGACAAAGCATAAAAAGTACCTAGGAGGCCATTTCCCTCAGGGAGCTCATAACTCCTAACTGGCAGGTGCAGGAGCATGAAAGCCCAGTAAACTTCCCTTGGGGCAGAACAAACTCCCAGGTTGAGGGTAGGACCTCCCATGAAAGCTGACCCTTGGATGGCTTCTTTCCCTTTACCGTCCTGTTTCTCTGATTCTCTTTGGACCCCTATGTTAATAAATCCCTTGCTTTGAACTATTTCCACTTGGGCCTGTTTAGAGAACATGTTTCAAAACAGCTATCATTTGCAAATAATCAACTTAGAATGTAACGTTAAACTTAAAAAGTAACCTGAATCACACAGACTACTTTTAAAATCAAATTTTATATTAATTATTGTCTTCGGCTTTTCATATATTTCTGTACATTTTTTTGAATTCTTTTTAAATTTTCTTTGAAAACAGCTTTAAGCATTATAACATATCCAATAAATAAACATTCTTTGAGACTGAGTTCTCAATCACTATACATGATATTTTATCTCATATCATCTTTAATCAGATTTTAAATGATTTTTAGCATTTTCTGGGAAATAGCCATATGAGTACATATCATCTATTCTAAAGTGCAAATAGATATCTCTAGAGCTTTGTCAGATCATAATCTAAAACAATTACTGCTTTTAAAGAAAGATTATTTCTTACTGAAAAAAATTAAAAGTTATAAAAATCATCAGCTTACCTAATTCCCCAAAGTTAATTTTGTGATATTGAGAGCTAAAAAATAAATATGTCCCTATCCACTATATTTTAGGTCACTTTTTTTTTGTGAAGATTTATTTCATTTTCAACCACCTAATCCAGCCTCCCTTCTTTTTTAAAAAATATATTTTATTTATTTTTTACCGAGAAGAAGGGAGAGGGACAGAGAGTTAGAAACATCGATGAGAGAGAAACATCAATCAGCTGCCTCCTGCACACCTCTTACTAGGGATGTTCCTGCAACCAAGGTACATGCCCCTAACTGGAATCGAACCTGGGACCTTTCAATCCACAAGCTGATGCTCTATCCACTGAGCCAAACCGGTTAGGGCTAGCCTCCCTTTTTAAAAAAAAAATTTTTTTTAATTACTCCCAGGTAAAATTGTCATTGATAGAATGCAGAACACAATTTCTTTGCATGCTCTCTTTCCTTCCAATCAGAACATTTACATTTTAATGTGTTCTTTGTAAATATAGTTAAGGAAAAATATAATTGTATTAGAATTTTTCACCAAGGGCAAAACAGTCATAAGAAATAGTCATTAATTTCCATAGCCACTTAAATATTACCTTCTGGTGTGTGAGATATCTGCTTATTCCAGATCATGTTCTCAGGGAATCACATTTTTTTTTTAAATTATCTTTATTGTTTAAAGTATTACATATGCCCCTCCTTTTTCCAGTATGACCCTCTCTGCCCCACACCTACACCCTCACCCCCCACTACTGTCTGTGTCCAGTGGTTATGCATGTAAGTTATTTGGTTAATCTCTTCCTGTCCCCCCTTCCCTATAGCCTCTGAGATTCATCACTCTGTTCCATGCTTACATGTTTCTGAATTGATTTTGATTATTGGCTTATTTTGTTTATTATATTTCACATATGAGTGAGATCATGAGATACCTGCCTTTCTCTGACTAACTTACTTCACTTAAGCATAATACCCTTCAGATAGCTCCATGCTATTTCAAAGGATAAAAGATTCTTCTTTTGACAGAAAGTATTCCATTGTACCACATTTTGGAGAACTGTCTATTTAGGTCCTTTGCCCATTTTTAAATTGGATTGTTTGTCTTCCTTTGTTGAGCTGTATGAATATATCTTTTGGAAATTAACCCCTTATCAGATGTATCATTGGCAAATATGTTCTCCCATACAGTGGGTTCCCTTTTCATTTTGATACTTGTTTCTCTTGCTATTCAGAAGCTTTTTAGTTTGATGTAATCCCACTTGTTTACATTTCCTTTGTTTATCTTGCCCTAGGCAGTGTATCTATGAAAATTCTGCTTTGTGGCTTATGTTTTTTTCTAAGATTTCAGGGTTTCGGGACTTACAGTTAAGTCTTCTATCCATTTTGCATTTATTCTTGTGTGTGGTGTAAATTAGATGGTAAAGGTCTGCCTGAGAAAGATGTCCTCTACAGTATGAGGGAACGACTCAACACAGGAATCCAGATGGCTTCCCTCCAAACTCTGTCCCCAGAGACACCAAATCCTGATTCTCCTCACACAGCTCGAGTCCATTCTGCCTTCCCTCTGTCAGAGCCCTATGTGAATGGCTGCACACGGAATTGGAATTTTGTGTGTTGGCCCTATAAGAGGGCACCAGCTTTTTCAGCCGTCTCTTCCAGGTGGACACAAACCCCATAGCCTTTAACAGCCTTATGATATGTGAGCACCTTTCTCGATTCTGGGCTGGAGAGCCCAGCTTTGAGTTTAGATACCAGACCCCAGGAACCCCCCAAGCAGTTGAGATATATCCCTCCTGAGCTTAAACTGCTGCCAGTGGGAATCCGGCCAGTGCTTCATGCCTCTGCACTTCCTGCTAGAAACTATGTGGTCTCCACTTTATGTCCTTGGTTATAAGAATTCTCTACAGCTAGTCTTCAATTGGTTTTTCAGGATTATTTTTCTATGTATTAGTTGTAATTCCAATTTAATCCTGGGAGAATGTTAGTGTAGCTTCCACTTAATCCCCCACCTTCTTGGAATCTGCTCTCCAGAATCACATTTTTTATCAATATCATTGTTCACCTTTCAAAGTGAGTCCTATACAATTCCAGGAAGGCTCCATACTTTTCAAAAATGGACCCACGATAACTTTTTCCATGTTTTGATTAATTGCTTTATTCTCTAGAGTCTAGAACAACTGAATTTCATAATCTTTTATGAAGTCTAAATTTTGACCAGGGTCACTATCCCAGAGTATCTAATTTTCCTAAGTAAATGACTCATGAATCCTTACATAGGCATTGAACACCCAAAGGACAGGTCATATTTTCATTATTGCACAATAAATTTCTTCTTTCTTAGATGAAAGTAAACTCTAAAAATAATCTTCCTCAGAATGACTTACCCCATAATATAAAGAAACTAAATACCCTGGACAAAAAATTTTAAATCTACATAGTTCAGATCTGGACTTGTGTTTAGTGAAAATATTCTACCTTAATTTTCCATAAAGTTTTTGTGATTTTCTTCTTGTGTTTCTTCATGTCTGAGCAATTTATTCCCTAATCTGTGCTATTACCTGAATAAAACCCATTTGTCTCCCTTGGGACCCCACCACAAAAACCTATTGTGTTTCACAACCTACGTTATTTGCGTTTTCAATTTTAAGTCAGATGAATCACATTTGCTCTATGTGGGTCAGTCAAAATTAAGTACAGAAGACTCTATGTACCAAAATTGGTGTTATTCTGCTTACGATTATGGAATTAAATTAACCTGAGTCTTAAGCACTGTATGTCTTTTGGCACTATATTTTTTAGTACAAAAGCAATTTTCAAGAAGTTGCCTAAATTTAATACCTTTCTCTTTCTCTCTTTTGGTATAGTCTGATAGAATGATCAGTGGTCTTCAAAGTATGGAACCTGGCCTAACAATGTCAGCGTCACCTGGGAACTTACTAGAAATACAAATTCTTGGGCCCCACACCAGACCTATTGAACTAGAAACACTGAGGGGTGGGATCCAGCACTACATGTTACAACAAACCTTCCAGGAAATTCTGACACACTCGCAAGTTTGAGAATCATGAGAATGGACACTTAAATATTGGTAACAAGTACCACATTGATATCTGTGCTTAATAATTCCCTTACTTATAAATTTTCTAGTTCTTAATAACTACCTTACTTATAAACACTCATATTTACGTTAAAGCACATAGAAAAAAGTATGTATTTTTATTTAAAGAAAATGCTTGATGTTTATGATGCTCACATGCTACTTTTAAACAAAATATGTGCATAACTGAAACCTCAGATGCCAGGAAAAAAGAGACAGACAGAGAGAGAATGAGAGTATCAGGTACTAAATAAGTAAATTATTTATACTAAATAAATAAATAAATCCCAGACACAATGGAGTCTTACTTTATATCATATCCATTCTGCAAGTCTATTTTTAAAGTGAAGAAGAAGAAATAACAGCATAAAGGGGTTCTTTGTTATATATAAGCATTCCCAAGTGCTTTTAAAAACATTTCCTGATGGAACTATTACTAATCCATTTAAAGGGCATAGAAAGCTAAAGGGCTAACTGTCTCTGTTATGCTCAGTGATTACTACATTATAATGGTGTGACTCTTCTCTCTCTACACAGCTGAGTGGGTCTGTGCAGTTCAGCAGACCGTAAGGCAGAGGAGGCTAACTCTCCATCAGAATGGCACCTTGCCTTACACAGTGCAGAGAACTGCTAGAAAATCACCGCTCAAGCCTAAGCCACATTTCACACACGCCTTTCGTTTTTGGAGGATCGTATGACTAGTTCTCACAAAGGGCACACGAATGAAAGAGATGAGGATCCCTTCCAAGTCTTTTTCTTTCTCCTGCTTCCTTTTCACAGTAGTCAAGGGGACCCTAAAAGGCACTGGAGCCACTAGATGGAACAGAGCCTACGTCTCTGAATCACCAGGTAGAAGAAAGCCATCTTCAGATCAGAAACACCCACACTGGACTCTTAAATGAATGAGAAATAATTGTGTTAAGTCAGTAAAATTCTAGAGTTTACCTTTTATAATAGAAAATTTAGTTAATATAGGGCTTACATGACCTGTTTTGAAAGGACAGATTCCACTATCTCATATCATAAAACATCCTATGTCCACTTGACCAGGCCACAGTGTACCCAGGTAACTGGACATTTTTTTCTGCATGTATCTGTGAGGGTGTTTCTGGGTGAGGTTAGTATTTGTGTCCATAGACTCAGAAAAGCAGATTGCCCTCCCAATGCAGGTGTGTCTGACTGGCTGAGCTGGGGCATCAGTCTTCTCCTGCACTCACACCACTGGCTTCCTTGGTTATCAGGCCTTTGGGCCTGGATAGCACAGTTAAGACATTGAGGTATCTTGGGTATTTGCATCCACAATCTTAACAATAGTTTTAGTTTCACCATCTTAACAATAGTTTAGTTTTAGTTTCACCATCTTAACAATAGTTTTTCACTTATAATGTCCCCCACCCCCATTTTTAACATGCCATGGGAGACTTGGAAGGGATCCTCATCTCTTTCATTCGTGTGCCCTTTGTGAGAACTAGTCATACGATCGTCCAAAAATGAAAGGCGTGTGTGAAATGTGGCTTATGCTTAGGCAGTGATTTTCTGGCAATTCTCTGTACTGGGTAAGGCAAGCCCAAAGGCCTAAGACTTCTCACAATCCATAACTGAATGAGTCAAATATATATATATATATATATATATATATATATATATATATATATATATATATATTTGAAGAATTTACTACATATATGTCATGTTAAAAATGAGGGTGAGGGGGCATTATAAGTGAAAAACTATTTTTTTAAATATATTTTATTGATTTTTTACAGAGAAGAAGGGAAAGGGATAGAGAGCTAGAAACATCAACAAGAGAGAAACACCGATCAGCTGCCTCCTGCACACCTCCCACTGGGGATGTGCCCACAACCAAGGTACATGCTCCCAACCAGAATCGAACCCAGGACCCTCCAGTCCACAGGCCAACACTCTATCCACTGAGCCAAACCGGCCAGGGCATGAAAAACTATTTTTAAGATGGTGAAACTGAGATCTGTAGAAGATTGTGGATGCAAATACCCAAGATACCTCAACACACTTGACTTAACCCACTTCTTTCCCTTGACAGACACAAATCTCATGAAGTTACAGCAAGAAATCTCTAAATGTCTTGATTAACTAATCTAATAAAAGAGTAATATGCAAATTAACCCTCACTCCATTACACCCACAAGTCATGCCCAAATATGCAAATTAACTCAACTAAGATGGCGGCAGCCACAGAGCTGGAGTTGCCCCGGGGCAATGGAGGAAGCCAGGGCGCTATGGACCCTTAGCTCTACTCAAGGCTATAAAGTTTCAATTATAGAAGATAAACAAACCCCAGATACCTGCTTCCAGCCAGGCACCTCAGTAGGGACGTGAACCTTGAAGGGGCTGCGGGCAGCCTGAAACGGCCCTCTGCCCCTCACCCAGGCTGGCCAGGTACACCAGTAGGTGGACATCTCCAGCGGGGTCCCAGACTAAGAGAGGGCACAGGCCAGGCTGAAGGACCCCGACCCCACCCCGAGTGCACAAATTTTTGTGCACCGGGCCTCTAGTAGTTTCATAATCAGGCAGAAATCAGAGTCTGAGTCCTCCAACTTTGTCCTTCCTTTATAATATTGTGTTGCCTAGTCTCAATTCTTTGCATTTCCATATAATTTTTTAAGTGTGCTGATATCTTTTAAAAATGTTTCTGAACCTGGCTGGTGTGGCTTGGTGGTTGAGCACTGGCCTATGAACCAGGAGGTCAGGGTTTGATTCCCAATCAAGGCACATGCTGAGGTTTCCGGTTCAATCCTCAATGTGGGGTGGGGCTTGGGGGAGATGTATGTGTGCAGGAGGCAGCCTATCATTGTTTCTCTCTCATAGATGTTTCATCTCTCTATCCCTCTCACTTCTCTTCCTCCCCCTAAAAATCAATAAAATATATATTTAAAAATTTTTATGAGAAGTTAATTGGAACTGCATTGATTCTATAGTTCAGTTGGGAAGAACTAAGAAATTTCCCAAATTGAATCTTTATATCCATGAGCAAGAAATATCGTGTGATTGATTTAGGTCTTCTTTGACATCTTTCATCAGTGTTTTGTAGTTTTTTACATGCAGATCAGTGATAGATTTTGTTAGACTTACCTTAAGTGTTTCAAATTTCGGTTGATTATAGATGGTATTTTTTTCAGTTTCAAATTATAAATGTTCATTGCTAGCATATAGGAAAGAATTGACTTTTATACATGAACCTTGTATCTTATGATCTTGCTGGACTCCCTTACTTGTTCCAGGTAGATTTGTTTTTACAGATTATTTGGGGTTTCCGACACAGAATATATCATCTATGAATAAAGACAGTTTTATTTCTTCATTTCACTTGTTTATTTTTTCACTTCACTGATTTTCTTCCTCCTCAACTGAACTATGTTTGGTACCTTTTCTGCAGCCCATTCCAACCTCCATAATTTTCCTTCTCAGAGTATTGACCTTCCAGCTGGTTCTATCCAACTTCACTGTCACATTTCTCCATCTTACTTAGCTCCTTTCATTTCAAATGTTCAAATGCTCTAACTTTCCAATTTCCACTGGCAATGCTGCCAGCAACAACCAAAGTGCTCTGTTGTACTTTTCTCCTTTCCAGACACGATTACCACACTGCAATCATTCACTCATCTCTTTGACCACAGAACAGCCAATTGAAATGTAAACAGTAAAGTTCTTCATAGGAAAAAGTTCAGACACTAATTGCATAGTCTTCCTGAAAATGCCACCGGTGGAACTGTGTGGTCTGCCCTGGCAGCTCATGCATTTCCTTAGGACCAGCCGAAAGAAATGAGCATTAGCCAAAGGTCCCTGAACCAGAACTTTAACTGCATATATGTCAGATTAAGATAACAACCTAAAGTTATTTCATGCTCTTGACAATGTATTCATTGTATCCCATTTCTCTGTCTTGTCACTGTTCTAATCCTTCCCTCTAAACTTCAAAACTGAGTTCTCCACCCTGACTCCCCAGTCCCTTCCAGCTGTTTCCTCTGAACTACTTAGGATTTCATTGCCTGCACTCATCTTTTGCTTGTTGCACCATGGTTCTATTGGATTAAACTATTACACAATGGGGTGTTTCATACATATGTATGCATAAATGTGCATATAGACATATATGTGTGTCTGCACATTTTTAATGCTTTGTTTTTCACCATAAAGAAAGTTACTTGAAGGCCAAAATTCCATTTCATACTTTTTGCAATATGTATACAATTAATTACATTTGATTGATTGATACCTTTTTTTAAGCAAAGACCTTGTGCTAGTTTTAGCATGAACTGGAGAGGATAATATAAATTTCTAAATATGATTTAAAGATCTTTTAATCCTACTTATAATCATAGTGAATGTGTATCAGTTAAGTTTATACTCAGTTGTAAAAAACAAAGACTAAGGTAACAGTAGCTTAGAGAGGATAGAGGCTTATTTCTCTCTCTGATAAAAGAAGCCTAGAGGTCAGGGTTGTATCACAGGTTGTTTGAGTTCCAGCTGTTTTTCTGACACTTTCTCAGTCCTTAGCATGTAGCATCTACCTCATAGTAGAGATGGTTGCTCAAACAAAATTCATATTGGCTACATCTTTCCCTGCCAGAAAGACAGAAAGTTGAAGTAGCATATGCTCTTAAGAGAATATTGCAGAAGTTTCAGCTTCTGTTTACACCTTTGAGCCAGTATTTACTCTTTTAAAAACAAAACAAAACAAAACATTTTATTGATTTTTTTTTAGAGAGAGGAAGGGAGAGGGATAGAGAGTTAGAAACATCGATCAGCTGCCTCCTGCACACCCCTTACTGGGAATGTGCCCGCAACCAAGGTACATGCTCTTGACCGGAATTGAACCTGGGACCCTTCAGTCCTTAGACTGATGCTCTACCCACTGAGCCAAACTGGTTAGGGCCAGAATTTACTCTTACAGGCACACTTAGGTTCAAGGATTGTTGGAAAGTATACGGAGAGAATGGATACTAGGTCAGTTGCTCACAGGCTTCCTCTTCCCAGTATTTGCTGAAAGAACGTGGAGTTACTGTATGAATAATGTTCTCTCTCTTTGGGATTGCCTGCTCTAGAATATTCTCTTTCAGTCATGACTGCAAACACCTCTTCTTGAACAGAAATTTGGAATGTGTCTACAATCACATCTCCCCTCAAAAAACTCCTAATCTTTTTCTCCTGCAGAATGATTCACCATCTTACCACCTGGTTAGCAGTGTGACCCAACTAATAAAAATGTCCATAAAAAACAATCCAAGGAATGAAAAAGGAAATCACACATGAAGTGTACCTTACACATGTCAGCTAGCTGCAGTTGGATTCTCCCTTCACCCCTCTTCTGCCTTCTAGTTTGGTTTCAGTCCTGCTGATTAGAACTCACGCCATGTCTTCTCATGGTTTGCTCAATAGTTAGCAAGTATAATTAGAATAAGGCACTGATCCTTTCAAAGCTCCCTTACAACAAATCTCAAGATATTATTTATTAGACAACGTACTGTATGTCTTTTCCCCTCTATATACTCTAGAATTTTAATTATACAAAGTGCTTGCTCTGACATTCTTGCCTTATTATTTTTTTTAATAAAGAGCAAAATCCCACAGGTAAAACATGTTTGTTTCTCTTAATCAGCATATTATTAATCCTTTCCTCTTCACAGCGCTACAGAAGATCTCTTCTGGAGCTGCTTTGCTTAACATCAAAGTTGTGGCCATCCCGGGAGCCTGGGCTATTTATTCCACAGTTTCTATATTTAACACTTGCCTTTGTTTACTGTGAACTCTCACTCCCCACTCCTCCAACACTAAACTTCCCTTTCTCTCCCAGTTTTGTATCCTCTATCTATCTCTCCAGTCAGCTAGTTTCTACTTAGCTATGTATTTTCTTCTTGAGTTCTCTTCTAGAGTATCCCTGTCCTACCTTTTTGGTTTCTTTCTGGAGAGGAAGGAAATTGCCCTTGGAACCTGAAGGAATCTTCTAGGGACACAACTCCCACTGCTGCTCCTTTCTTTGTGTAAAGGAGCACATTCCTAGTTACCTTCCACAGGCAACTGTCAAGTGCAGGTTGAGCTCCTGGGACAGGGACATGCTTTTCACTTCAAAAGGCCATGGTTTTATTGAATGGCTCAATTACAAGTGAACACTGGTTTTATTTTAAAGCAGGTTAAGAGTTCTGGGACAATATTTTGCTTGTCACTGCTGTGATTAATGTAACAACATAATACAAGATTAAGGAAGTGTATGTTTAATAGTTCAAATAACTAATGATTACTTTGGGGAAAGGAGCAATGTGGGCTGAGCAAATTAAAAAGAAGAGAGCATTAGGAAACATTATAAATTAAATCTTTATTACACCAAGGGCCCTACTCTGATGCACATTTCTTACATTTCATTCTGATCAATGAGCAAAGAACAAGGTCAATGTAACATTCTTAAAATGTCAAAGTCATAGTTATTCATTATTCAAGCCTTGAAAATAAGATTTGCTTGATTATCTACATCAAATGTAGGCATTCTATCCTGGATAAACAGGAAGGACTGAGTTGCATAGGCAGGCAAAAATGAGGAAGTGCATGGAAGAGTGACATTTGTCAAGAGAAAAGGATTAAAATTGGGTCCTAGATTTGTAGATAGCATTTTGAATAGTTTTTGTCTTTATCTTTATAATGTCAGGCAGTGATATCCATTGTTATTTTCTTTTAAAAAGGTAACAGAAGTCTGGGACGCTTTTAACTCCCTTTTAAAATTTTGATCCTGCCACATTCTAATATCAAACACGAATATCCTTGGCCTCCTGACTTTACACCAGGGCCATTCTTAACTTCACTGGACTCTTCAAAGTAGAAACCACGTCATCTTCTCTCTTCTGCTATTTTAGATGCCTGAGAAAGATTTCACTGTAAAAGTTTTACTAGAGCCCTAGCCAATTTGGCTCAGTGGATAGAGCATCAGCCTGCGGACTCAAGGGTCCCAGGTTTGATTCCAGTCAAGGGCATATAACTTGGTTGCGGGCACATCCCCAGTAGGGGTTGTGCAGGAGGCAGTTGATTGATGTTTTCTCTCATTGATGTTTCTAACTCTCTATCCCTCTCCCTTCCTCTCTGTAAAAAAAAAAAAAAAAAAAAAAAAAAAAAAAAAAAAAAAAAAAAAAAAAAAAAAAAAAAAAAAAAAAAAAAAAAAAAAAATCAATAAAATACATTAAAAAAAAAAAGTTTGACTAGAATAGCGGGGAAGGGAAATGGCTATATTATGAAAAGAATGTAGTCTTTATTTTGAAGAATTCCTCTGGTCTCCTTTTTTAAAAATAAAAATACATATATTTTTATTGATTTCAGAGAGGAAGGGAGAGAAACATCAATGGTGAGAGAGAATCATTGATGGGCTGCTCCTGTACACCCTACTGGGAATCTAGCCAACAACCCAGTCATGATGAATTTTTAGCTTCCTTTTAAATGTAGGGACATTCCACAATATTCACCAAGAATATAAAAGTTCTAAACCCTTGGTTTATCACCTGACATGAGCAATTTATAATGCCAACCTGGGTACCAATGGGTGAAAACACAAAGGAAAATAAAGAGCGAAAGGAACTCAAGTTTCAAACTGTAATCCATTTCAAATCCTACAAATGTATGGCAAGGCATACAAAGCCACAAAGCAAACACCCAGTCCATTCCTTCTTTCCTAATGTGCAGTGAAAATGGAAGGAAGAGTTGACCTTGACAGCTCTAAAGCTTCTTTCCTTGTCAAAAACTTTAAAACTATGGAGATTGAGTATACAGTGTACCAAGGATAGTAAAAAATAAACATCAGTGTGCTGAGAGTGGTTTTCTGCTTTTAATTACCTTGGTTTTACAAGAAAAAAGGAGAGCTCATTAAGGGACAAAAATTCCTTTTAGAATACCAAATCTGCATCAACTGTGCCCACATTTACCAACCCTTACATCTCCCCAGAACTCTGCCTAATGTTCAAACGTTGCCTGCAGCAAATACCTCCTCCCTCCCTCACACATGCATTCCTATAAAAACCACACAAAAGGAAAATTGCCAGGAGTTAGAGACAATTGCCTTTTAAGGATACACCACCTGGTTTTTATGGGCTTAACAAGATTCAGTTTAAGCTCTGGGTAGGCCTGCCTGTGGGCTTAACAAGTTGGGGTAGGGACCAACAGAGGAGACATTGCAGATGACATGGGAAAGGGAACCAAATGCACAGAGAGAGAGAGGGTGAAAGAGTTGATGAGTGACTTCCTTGGGGTTGGCTGGAATAGAAGCACCACAATGCCAGGAGCTGAAGCTGGAAAGGAAGACCAGGCCACAAAGGGCGCAAATGCCATCAGAAGAAGAATTTGGGTGTGAAAGGGCAAAATAATAAAGGAGGTCAACCACACAGATGATGCCAGAGCATCATGCAATGACGAAATCAGACTTCAGCTCAGATCCCATAAACAGAGTGACTGTTTCCACCCATGAGAGGGGAATAAAATGTTCCCTTTGGTAGTTGTGAGCAAAGAAGAATGGGTCTAAGTACAGGGTGCCCAATTGGCCCAAATTATGTGACCAAACAAACTCACAAAATCCATCTCTCTGGCTGGTGAGTTAGCTCGAAGCCAGCATCTAGCAGTGCCTTCTGGAGGCAAGTCAAGCCTCTTAATGGACTGAACTCAGAGTATTTACAGATTCAAAGAAAAAGAATTAGGACCAAGAGCCCCACAGCAAAACAAATAGCTGCGGCAATCAATCACCCTTGCATCCAGCAGGCTGGAAAAGAAATGACATGAATCTCACAGGAGGGAATCAGCAAAACTACGGCAGAGCAAAGAGGAGTTCATGTCAGAAGAGAACGGGCAGCTTCTCTTGCTGTCACTGGTCAGTTTCTCAAGACATCGGACGTGGGGGTTGGCCGAAAAATTCCGTTGTGCAGTAGAATGAGTTCATAGTGAGCACGAAGTCTCAGTTATGGATCACTAAAATGTTTGTAGGTATCATTCTATAGTGTATGTTTCTTCATTCTGAACAAATGCTTTTGTTGTCTGCCTAAGTCCCTGAAATAATGAATCGCTTAAGGCACTGATAAATAATACAGAGATGTGCACTGGGCGGGCTGTATCTCATAGCTGCCATTAAATTGCCAGAGAGAAAATTTTGTATTAGGGATGCTTATTTCTAACTGTTACAGCATACCAAAGAGTCTAAGGAGCGTGTTAAATGGCCCACTTGGAATCATTAGTGGTTTTATAAATAACCTGAGGATGGTTTCCATGGTAGGGAAATAACAGAGTAGAGGGAGCACAGAGGCAAGGCGGGGGCTCCCCCAGTGACCTAGCAGAGTGGTTCTCAAAGTGTGGGTTACCCAGTCCAACAGCAGCAGCAGCAGCACCTGGGAACTTATTAGAAATGCAAATTCCTAGGTGCCATCAGAGACCTACTGAATCAGAATGTCCTGCAGTGGAGCCCAAAACCTTGTGTTTGAATAAGCCCTCATGGGGGGTTCTGATGCAGACTCTGGTCTGAGAACTACTGCCCTGATCATGTTTCGCAAAGCGTGATCTTGTGAACTGGGGACATTTGCCATCCCCCGGGGCTGGTTAGAAATGCAGATCTCAGGCCCCATCTCAGACCTATTGAGTCAGAATCGGTGTATTGTCCAGAGTCCAGGTGCTTGGTACGTTGGTGAAGCTGGAGTAGGAGATGAATAATAAGATCCTAAATAAGGGAGTCTCTGTGGGAATGGGGAGGTTAATGCACAGCTCTGACACCGTTTGTAATCCAGTTGCTTGTAATCCAGTTGCGTAAAACTACCATGTGGACTGGATTTACTGGCTTGTTGGGATTTCAGGGTCCCCAGGATCAAAGATAATAATAAAGACATTCCTACTGTGGGGCTCCACATCAGCCTCTCTACGTGTCCTCTTCCCCAAATGCAAACATTTTGGGGATGGGTTATATATGAAGTTGTTAATATAACACTTTCAATGAGTTCGGGGTCTCTTAGGAAGCAGCAGGCTGGAGCTGAGGTTGCCATGGGAGCCAGAAAGACAGAGATGGGATTTTCTGGGAACAGGTTAGATGCAATGCAGGGTTTCTGGGCAGGGAAGCCGTGGCTCAGGGCTAAGCAGGCTTGCCAGCAACAGGTCAACAGTTATGGGAGCGCTGACAGGCTGGGAGTGAGCGCTGTGGATTCCTGTAAAGAAGCAAAGTTCAGCCTGGGAGATGGAAGCCAACAGGTGGGAAACACCTGTTCTTTCCAGCTGCAAAATGCGCGCTACGCGTTCCAGCCTGGTTTCCCTCGCCAATAACCTGCTTTAATAACTAAGTGGAGAGTCAAAGGTAAGAAAATACAGACCAGCCGATCTTCTTCCTTATTTTGTTTTAATTGGGAACGATTTCCAGTTCATCCTAGATCACTGGTTCATTAACCAGTAAACTAACAGGTCTTGTAACTAATGTGTCTTGTATCTGTAAGCAAGGCTTAGAAATGTATACTCTTCCTGTAAGATTTACAGTGTACTTTGTTACTGAATGAAAACTCAATGCAAATGAGATGACTATGTCACTGTGTATGACCCATTACTTCTTGACTCATCACAAAGCCAAACCTTGAAATTCTCAGGGCTCGACAGGTAACATAAAATGCTAGTTCTCTCTAGCTGGTGTCCTTAAAGATGTTCTGTCCCCGTCTTGCAGTGTACTCTCCGAAAGCCTGGGAAAGCAGCAAAATTCAGCAGCTGTTGCCTCCGTGATTTTTATTACAGTCCCCGGAGACAGAATAGCCAGGTCTGAATCCTCACTCTGTAACCTACAGCTTTGGGACCAAGTGCAAGTTACTGAATGTCAGTGCACTTCAGTTTTTACCAACATAAAATGACGACAACAGTTCCTACTTCATGAAGTTGTCATGAATATTAAGTGAGCTAATGCATGCAAAGCGCTTAGTGTACTAACTAGCACGTAGCAGGTCATCAATAAATGTCAGCTCTCATTATTGCCGAAGGTGCAACTTGAGAGCTGCGCAAACTAGCCCATGAAATGTTAGTATGTATATCAGTAACTGAGGATATCAGGTATGGGTAAGTGCTGAGGTGAAGGGGTATAGGAAGTGGCTTTGGTGAGGACAGTTCAGCAGTCCAGGACCAGGATGGGAAGGCCTCTGCAAGCACGAGGAGAGGCAGTGCCGTCGCCATGCTGATCTGGGAGTAGAGAAGTCAAGTGCAATGAAAACTGGTGACAAGATGTTGGACGCTGGTCTCTGTGTAAGAACTTTGTCAGCAGTGTGTTGCGGTGAGAATGGAGAGGAGGCAGGCAGAGGCTCTAAGTGAAGACCATTCCCTAAAAGAGTTTTGCCGTGATGGGGAGCAACACAATCTGGGAATGTGTAGTTAGTAATGATTTATTGTTGGTAAAAGGAAGTAACATGAGGAAAGGCGAGAGGAGAAGCACTCAGAGATGTGTGCCAGGGCACGGATCACGGTGGGACGGGGCAAGGCAGCCAGACTGCTCACTGAGTCTTGCCAGACGTTGCAAGGTGAAGAGCTTGAAAGAAAGTGAGAAGCTATTAGATGACATCGCTCAAGATAAAAAGAGCGACCTTCCTGTTTCCAGGACGCATTGCTGGGAATGGGAAAGGCACCTTAGACATCCATGCGATCATAGGAAGTTCCGGGATGAAGAACGATGGTGTTTGGGTGCTTGGCATATGCTGACATTTCGTTTTTTAAAGACGAGATACTCTTCTGCATGTCAAAACTAGAGTTTAATAATATATTAAAAGCCTTGAAAATGCATAATGGAGATCTATATCTAAACTAATAAAAGCGAAATATTAAAATTAACCGTTTCTCCGAGACAGGGTAAGCCACGCCCACCAGCCAATCAGAGCGGCTGAATGCAAATTAGCCCAGCCAACATGGCGGCCGCCACTCACAGACCTGAGTAAACAGCCCTTTCCATTGCGGCAGCAGCGAAAGTGAAGCTGCGTCCCTCAGCTCAGCTCCGATTAAACTGCCTCTAGCGAAACACAGCTTTTTGAAACATTGTAACAATCATAGAATCCTCTGGAGCTGAAGGAAAGAGCAGCTCCAGCCTAACCAGTAACAGTAACAATTGTTTCATTATAGACGCTGCGAGGTGAGGCAGAGGCTTCGTTAGTAGTTAGAAGGCCGCCTTAAAGGAACAGTGTATCAATTATAGGAGATAAACAAAGGCCTTCAAGGAACACTATCAATTATAGGAGAAAAAACTCCGGAAATCTGCGC